>VDFB02335493.1:0-25099 GCA_007258455.2 Sequoia sempervirens
AATTGTTTGAAGGAATCAATTTCTTGGTTGCATTCCTTGGGCAGCCTAAGGATTGTGCATTCTTCTCTAATCATAGTCTAAGCTCTCTAGTTAGAAGGAGGAATATATTGAATTCATTACTTAAGGAGGCCCAAGTTTTGAGTTGACCCTCCATTAATACGTCTTTAAAGTGTTTGATTCCTTTGGTTGCCCAACTTTTGGCAGAGCAACCTTGTATTAAAGCTAATGGTTTGTTTTTATGTTTTAGGTTCCAACAAATAGACTTATTTTCAAGGATCTTATTGTTGTCATCAAGAATATCATTATTGGAAACAAAATCCTTGATCTCTTCCCATACTTTCCAAATTATTTCAAACACATTAGACCATTCAGGAACTACTTGAAAGGTACAAGCTACCAAGTTATTGAATGAAATCATCTTCTATGCTTTGGCCTATTTGGGTACAACTAGTTGGATGTTGTTCCTAATTATAATTTTTTAAGGATCGTTGCCTTCCTTAGCTTTCAAGATCCATTTTACTGCTAGGGACACACCATGCATCTTGATATCCTTCAATCCTATTCCTCCTCTAATCTTGTCCAAACACCACCATTCCCATCTCACACAATGCTACATTTTTTTACCTTTGTCATCAAACCAAAAGAAACTCTTGATTATTTTTTAAATTTCATTCACTTGGTAGCTACTAAAGAGCCAAACTAAATAACAATATAGGCTATAAGAGGATAGAATTTTTTGGCATACCAAAATTGTTCCAACCAATGAGAGAAACTATTTATTCCATTTCTCCAGTTTGTTCTCAATATTTCTCTTTATCCATGGATGTCCACATGTCCTTTAGACATGGATTAACATCAAATGAGTTACCAAGGTATCTTACCTATTTATTGGTCCCCCCATTGAAAATCATATTTTTGAAACCAATTTGGGGGGCATCTTTCTATCCTAGCATAATATATTTAGCATTAGATAGTTTGGCTCTAGAGGCATCACAAAATATTTTGAGTTTCATAATAAGGGATTCCATATTATCTTCATTAAGTTCTAGGAATAAAGCAGTGTCATCAACAAATTGTAAGTTTAGATGATCTTCTTTATTAGGGGGGGATATACCCCTAACTTTAGGGGAACCAATTATCTCTCTTAGGAGGTAAAAGGTTGCATTTGAGACAATGAAAAATAGTGCTAGGGACAAGGGGCATCCCTACCTAATTGACCTTTCAAGCTTGAAATATTTAGTTAAAGAGCCATTTATCTCTATTTGGGAAATAAAATTCTTCATAAGAGTTTTAACCATGTGGAAAAAGTTATTAGGAAATCCAAATTCCTCCAAGACCATGAGTACAAAGTACCATTCTACCTTGTCATAGGCCTTTTCAAAATCCAATAGAAACATGACAATATTTTGGTTAGATTGATTGGCCCAGTTCACGGCTTCCCAGTTGGTCAATAAATTCTCTAGAATGTATCTTCCCTTTATGAAACTAGTATGAGTGTTGCTAATGAAAGTAGGGGATTAAATTGATTACATATTTATTAATATTCTTTACTAGAGTACCCTTATGCATAACCTCTTTGTATAACTAAAGTAGGTATTCACTTATCCAATCAATGTTGTGTTTGCAAAACTCCACTGGAATTCCATCAACCTTGAGAGATTTGATGTTACTTAAGAAAATGATGGTTTCCTTAACATTCTCAAGTGATATTTACTTCTCTAGAGTGCTATTTTTCTCTTGAGTTAGTTCTTTTAGGATGAGTTGCTTGCATAGGTTCTTTACATCTTTTCTGGCCGAGGGTTGCTTTCAAAGGTGAACAAGTATCTATAGAAATTAAAGAATGAGCTTTTAATTTCCACCTAATCAAAGATATTTCTATTGTCTATCTAGATCCTATCAATGCTCTCTTTCACCTCCTTTTTTTTTAAAGTCCTAAAGAAAAACCTGGAGCCTTGGTCCCCATTTTTTAGCTAATTCAATTTAGATCTTACTCTCAAACCTTGAATTTTATTAGATTGTATTCTTCTCAGCATGCTGTTAATTAAAGTCACTTCTTCACTTAATTCCATGTTGGAAGGGTCCTTTTGAATATTTGTTTTAGCAATTAGAAGCTTCTCAGTTAGGTTAGCCTCAATTTTGCTACCATCTGTAGCTCTTTTTTCCCTATGGTTTGGAATATTATTTTCCACCCACTCACATCATGTTCCCACCTTTTAGTTACTGAATTATCTTTTAGCATCCATATATTAACTTCTCTAAGAGTAAACACAACATCATTACAGTCCTCATCCTTGAGGAGGTTGGTGTTGAGTTTAAATGAATTCTCCTTTTTCTTCTCATTTTTATCCTTGACATTCAACAAAATTTTCACAAGTATAGGGCCGTGATTAGATAATGTGTATGGGTAATATTTAACAATTATTCCTCTTACATCTTTGATAAAGCTACAAATTTCTTTGTTTGCATAAAATCTATCATTTTTGTAATAATTTATATTGTTACCTTTTTGTGAATTGCATTAGGTATACCAAATATCCTTATTATCTTCCTTATTCCTGCTTAGGTGGTCAAACATATTCAGTTTATTTTTCATTTTAGATCATAAGTATAGTTCATTTTCTTTCCATTATAGTTTTATTCCCCCATTTTTATCTTCCTGATGTTCAATCATGTTGAAGTCCCCAAAAAATATCTAGGGGATGTTGGGGAGATTATAGAACCATTTCCACATACCACTTCTTCCCTTGTAATCATTGGGGTCATACATTGAATATATAATCAGAGTTAAGACCATCCTTGGTAGTAATATCATTTACAAGATTTTTAAAATGGATGCACCTCGTCTTCACATTCGTGCTTCCTGAGACTAATGGAGGTAGGAAAGGCAGTGGATTTAGCAAGGTGACCTCTCCACGAGAGAGGTCTGGCTCCGCGCATAGGTCACTATGGGTGCGGCCTCGGTTGGGGAGGGAGAGGTACGGGGACAGCCATAGATGGGGCCAAGGCGCCTCTCGGTTAGGAGGAAGAGTACCGGAAGGACAACCCATGTAGGACTATCGATGGCCTCTCCCCTAGTTGCCCATGTGTTTACTTTATTGTGTTCCTCTGAAAGTATGTTATGGGAGATTGGTTAAGTTGGTTGTTTATATTGACTTAAAGCGATTTATGATTATTGTCTTAACACATCTTTGGTGTACTTTGTGGTTTTGGATGATGTCATTGATATTGATGATTTGTACTCTTTTGGTATTGTGATATGATGTTATTGTATTGTGTAATTGCAATTTAGAATTTATTAATTTCAGTTTGACTTGGAAGCGTTTCGTGATCATCCTTTGATTACTTGTTTACTGGTCATTACTTTAATTTATGTGATGGGATTTATGATTTTAAGTTAGTATGTTAATCCTTGAGTTTTATGATACTTTTGTATGTTGTTGAGTCTTGTGGTTTCCCGTTTGGATGTTCTTGGTTGAGGACTCTTCTTGTCAGCTCCTTAGCACGGGGGGTGGGTCTTCAGACTCACATGGTCGGGTGGAACGTGCTAAGCACCCCATTGGGTCCCCAGTCGAGGATCCAGAGGTGCGGATTGATGTTGTTGTAGTGACTTTAGAATTGTATCCGTCTTGGAGCCAGTTATGATACTGTGTATTCATTTGTATTATGTTATCTTATGTATGGTTTCCATTTATGATTGGAAACACTTTTGTATCATTGTACATCTTGAACATTGTATTGTAATGTAATGATAATTCTTGCGTGGATATGGGCTATGGTAGTTGTTATTTAATTTGTTAAGTTAATCATGCATATGTTGTATATATAGATGGTTTCTTATCAATGTTTATCATGTATGTATTACATTTGTTAATGTTTACTTTGTTATGAATTATATCTTTAGCTTTTATTCTTTATTGTCATTGTGGGGATCTAAGTCGCGTAATGACTCCTCGTGTACCCCAAAGGATGTATGTGCTAATGAATATATTTAAATGAAATTTATGTTATGTCTTAGTGTGTATCACATGTATGTTATGTTTACTTTAAAAAATTATGCGATGTTATGGTTTGTGTCCTTCCAGGGTTCTGCAGTGAGGAGCGTTACAACATGTGCGGGCGCCGGGTTCGCCTGCTGGAGCACTATCGCTCACTATGCAATCTTCGCGCTTAGACCCATGAAGTCTTAGGTTCCACGCGCCACCGCATCATTATTTATGGATTTGAGTTCTTTTTGTTTTATAGATTATGGTCAGTATGCGGTGGGAAATAGTAGGACGCGTGGTGTAGTCTTTACTCGATATCATCATAAGGGGATACTCTATGAATAGCAGGTTTTAGTGTGATGTATGTTTTCTTGGTGATGTCTTTTGTAACCTTGATTATGCGTAGAATCGATTTTGTTGTCCTTGAGTGATGAATTATGTTTCTTGAATCTGTGAAGATGTAAAATTTTACCCCTTTTTATTAAAATTGATGTGAAATTTGGTGTTGAATAATGATTAAAGTGAAGTTCTTTGTGTGAAAATTATGAGTTTTAACGAAGATGCGAGGTTTTGTGAATAATTATTCTATGATTTTTAGCAGAATATGGTATCTTGAGGTTAAGATGCAACTTGAATTATTGGTACTAATGTGCAATGTTCTATGGTAGCTTTTGAATTACAGGAAGTTGGCTTCAGAAATATAGCGATGAAGGTAATGTAATTGTAAAATGTAGGTATAGATACTTATAATTTCAAGTAGTAATTCATTTTGATACAATAGATGAATTAGGTTTATAGTTAGCATCCTTATGTGAATATTTAACAACTAATAAGAAGCAAACTGTTTATGAGTTACTAGAATTGTTTTGACTATTAGGTGTGGTTTGGTGGGAGGGACAGTGTGGTATCACTCGCTCGCGAGTGCCCTACTATGCTGGGAATTCCTCTCACGATGTATTTGTGATATATATGTATTGTGCACAATGTTTGTTTGCATGCAGGATTGCAGGAACTAAGTCTCGATTCCACCTGCTTTGTCAGGACAGGGCGAGCATCATAAACACCCAATGGGATTGACGTGGAAAAATAGGAACTGACAAGAAAGTTTTCCCAACCTAGTTCGTCATGTGTCCTTGTCTTTGTCTAGTTGTAACCCCGTCACCATTTTTGTTTTGGTATCCTTTCCTTATTTTTTGGTTTATTTAATTTTCGTTGTTTACTTGATGATGTTTAATCGATGTTTTAATTTATGGTGATGATGTGCTTATGATCATTGATATTGTTGTGTTACCATGTTTATGATTGAGCTCGACTTCCAGGAGTAAGTCGATTTTTAAGGGGGGGAGGATGTAATACCCCTCCGTGTCGATTGTTCGGGACATTTGTGTGTGCTTCATTGATTACTATGTTATTTAATTGTGTGGAAAATATCTTATGTTAGAAATCATGTTTAAATAACTAATTAAATCATAAGTGATTTGCAAGGTTATTTAAAATATGATTAGAAATATAAAAAAATAATAATAATCAATTAAATTAAATCAAATGATTTAGAGAAAATGATCAAATTAAACTAATTTGTTAAAAAAGTAAAAGTTATAATATTAGATAAATTTGATTTAAATTGTTAAATTGAAATTAATAGTAATTGTGAACAAAATAATCTTCAAAAGATAATTATTATAATAAGAAATTTATTTGGAAAAGGAGATAGGAAGCTGAAGGGTTTTTAAACAAGAAAAAACTGGAAAAAGAATTGTTTGTTGCTAAACAAATAAATAAATGATTGTGGAAATCGAACGGTTCTCCGAGGGGAGTGGAAAGGACACCATGAAACAATTATAAACAAGAATTATGCAGTAAGTCAGGGGGTGCAAAATCTGGAATACCAACGATCACATTCATGAATGGTAACTGGAGATGGAGGGAGGAAGGCGTAAAACGGATCTCTTTTCTCTATCTAAAAGTTCGAGGGGCATGTGCAAGTTTAACAGTCATGGGATTCCAATATGGTAAAAGTAGAGGCATGGAATGGGGAACAAATACTTGGTGGGGAAATGCCTGGTCCTCACTATTGACTAACGCTATTCTGCTATCAATATACGTGATAACGACAATAGGTTGCAAATGCTCGGTATGTGCTTGTTACATTCTTGTTTAATTTTGTGTTGAAAAGAAAGGTTGATCCATTTGATAGATTCTTAGAGATGCTCAGTTTTTATGCCTTAGATCGTATTATTGGGTTTAGAAATATGCAGTTCCATAAAGAGGAAAAATGAGATTGCTTCGATTTATGTTGTCATTGAATCTTGTGAGTCATTGTCTGAGTCTTCAATTTGGAGCATAGAAATCTGGCTTAGCTCTACATTTTAAACCTGGTTGTTCGCATGGTCTTATGATATAAATGGCTTGATGTTCAATCCGTTTGAAGTAAATCACGAGCCTAAATGTTTCATTGAATTCTGCCCCTTTAAGGGTGAATGTTGTCCCTCAGATCGAGATAGTAATCCTGTTGTTTCACAAGCCCATACTCTTGTCTTTAATCGTTCCATTTAATCCTCTTAAGTAAAGAATTGCGAGTAGCAGTTGGTGTCCATGTTTTAGCACCTTTGTTAAGTCTGTTTGGCCATTACCTCGTGTCACGTTTGTGATGGTAAACCAAGCGAATACTCCCTCTCAATCTTCTGTTCTCATATATTTTGGTTACTTCTAATCTTGTAGATTTTATGATAAATTGGTTTTAGAATAAAAATCCATTTTGTACAAATCTTTCATCATGCAGTTCTCTGACCTCGTTCCTTCGAGGCACTCTATCAAACAATTCAAGTGCCTCGTCTTTGTGCATTTTGCACCTCACCTGTCTCTTTCCCGACAGTCTTGGGGAAAGCAGTTGGGATTGATATTAATTCAAGTAGATGGCGTTATCTCCAATTCCAGTATTCACTTCCTAATATTCTTGGCAACCTGTCGCAGCACTTGATCATGGTAGGTTCTATAGATTTAATTAAACTCTCTGCTTTTCGTATTATCAAACCCCAAATGCTAGCCGCAAGACTTAAGGAAAATGGTTTCTCACGTTTTTGCAACCATAACCATCTCAAACTTGAAGGAAACTTGGTGCGTGTGTCTTCTCTGATGCCGTCAATGAGCAGATTGTTCAAGTGAAGAAATTGAGGACCAATGAGCAGATTATTTAATTCTCTTAGTCTGCGCAATGTTGCGAGCCTTTTCCAATTACCTCCGTCCAGTCGAAGCTGAGGGAAATTGATGTTATTGGATACAGTGTTTAGTTGAGCTCCTTCGCATAGTCTGGTAATCTATATTTATTTTAATCTCCCTGATACCGTTGGCAACCTATCACTGCTGCAGCATTTATACTTAGGAGAGTGTACAGATTTAAATAACCTCCCTGAAACCACTGGCAATCTGTCTCAGCCGCAGCTTTTAGACTTGCATGGGTGTAGAAATTAAATAATCTCTCTGATTTTCATTGTCAACCTGTCTCAGTTACAACATTTAGAATTGAGACATTGTTCAGCATTAAACAGCCTTCTTGAAACCATTGGCAACCCTTCACAGCTGCGACTTTTCATCTTGCTAAGGTATAGTAAATTTAATATCTCTTTGGTTTCATTGTTAAACTGTTAGTGGCGTACTTGGTCTTGGTAGGGTGTATAGGTTTAAATGATCCCTCTCTTAATTGTTTGAATTAATAATGCTTATGAGCCCGATTCTCCTGCTTGGTAGAAGATGGTTCACTCTGACCGTTTATTGCATTCTAACACTCAAATATTCTTAAATGACTGATCAACGCATCCTTCTCCTTAATCTTCGAATGGTTTACATGTTAAGCTCAAAACATGTTCTTAGATTTAGTGGCTTGACTGCGGTTCTCATGCTATCTGTAATCTTTGATTCTCGGTGGAAATTTTAGCAGAACCCAATCATAGTTTCGCAGTCATAACACTTTGTTTAGTATACCATAAGTTTTACAATCCCGGTTCATATTAACAACCTCTAGTAGGTCCGGGACTCGCTAATTGTTAAATGAAAATTATTATATGGATTATGATAAATCAATATAGGCGTAGTCACTGACTATTTCCGTGTGCTAAAATTTAGTAAACATGCATAGATCAGCATTCAATTGGATTGATGATTATGTATTTAGCATTGTAAGAGCTTTTGTTTATTTGGGCCATGTTAGCATGATTTTAGAGTCAAAATTTAATGCTAGGGCTTTGTAGTAAATGTCTCTTTAATATTGGAGCTACCTTGGGATATCATTTCACAATTGTTAATTTAATCAAATAAGAAAACTATTTCATTTTGTCCCATTTTCAATCTTTCATGGAGTTCTTGGTCAAAGTATTATTGCTTCCAAGCATATTGTTATAGGTTGAATTTGTGGGTTGATTTTATTATATGAAGTCAAAGAAGAATTTATTTGGTAAATAAAATAGAGTAGAATATATAGATTGTTGAAATCCTTATAATTCTAATTGTTGAATATCGTATTTGTACTGAACTCTTAAATAATACAATTGTGTATCTTTTACCATATGTTCTTTTAGAATATTATTAATCATGGTATCTAAGTTAGAATGGAAAGGTAGGTTAAAGGTTTTAACTTGGGATTTATTTAAATGAAAAATTTAAAATATGGAGTATATATTGACCCTTTCTTATATGTTCTCTTATTTGGCGATTTAATTTTTATAGTACTAAATTTCGTGATATCTTTTAATTCTTCTATATTCCTTTTAGTTTAAGAATTAAATAAATCTTATCTTAATATCTAACTCCTTGCATCTTATAGAAATTTATTAGGAATAATGATTCTTTTAGTTGTATATTCTAATTAAGTAATTGTTGAGTATCATGTAATGGGTGTTTGTAGTGAAATTTTATTCAATTGTGTATCCTTGGCCATGATTAAGTATTATAGTAAACACTATTTGACTTCATTATGGTAGTTTTATAAATTTGAATCAACGAAATAAAATTATTCCTTGAACTGAGTTCTCATCCTTAATCATTTCATTTGGATTATTAGCTAGTGGATCACTTTATGTCAATTTAGGTGTCTAACCGATGAGATTCTTATATGGATGGTTATTTAGAACTTGAGATTGTAATTGGCCTGTTTGTTGAGAAGATTGATTTTGGTTCTGATTGATAATGAGTATAGATAATTGTTGTTGTTGCCATGTTTTCTGATTTTTAGGATGGTGATTTACGTACCAATCTAAGGGATTCTTGTGAGGAGAAAATTGAGGTCTCCCGTGGAATACCTAGTTGGTGGCTTTTGGTTTTATTAAGTGATTTTGTTTAAAGGTTGATTTTCTTTTGCGTTTCCCTATTTGAGGTGACACCATTGTTGATTTGTGGATGGGCTTTGATGAAACTCACTTTGTGTAGCTTTTCGGAGTTAATCTCTTATTGGAGGGAAATTTTATCCTTGTGTTGGATTTGTTGGGGAAAGGCTTGTGTTGCTTCATTTTACCCTTGATTGTGGGTTTTTCATTCTTTTTGGCTTCCAGAGGCTTGAGATGATTGTCAGTTGATGTTTTCTCTCTTTATGTGCCCTTGATGTGGCAGGTGTTTTGATTTCATGATTTTGGAAAGGGTTGTACAGGAATTGTTGAAACTTGATTATGTATTTATAGCGAGATGGATAATGCCTCGCATGCTTTTATGTTGTGATTCTTTGTTCAAATTATGATGGTACAACCCTTGATTTTTATGTTTTTGGTGGGTCTCTAGGGAGAGTGGCTCCTCGTGGGGGCCGGCGCCCCGTTTAAGGGGAAGAGCTCAGGATAACCCACGAGTGAGTTAGTAAATAAGTGAAAACCTAATAATTAACTTAGGTGGGTTGGGTAGTAATATCATTGCAAGATTTTAAAAATGGATGCCTCGTCTTCATTAGTGCTTCCACAGACTAATGGAAGGCTGAGAAGGCCGTGGTTGGCAAGGTCGTGACCTCGTCCTCACGAGAGGTCTACGGCTCCGCATGAGTCACCCTATGGACCGGCGCCTCCAGTTGGGAGGAAGAGCACAGGACAACCATAGATGGGATCGGCGCCTCCATCTGGGAGGAAGAGCACAGGACAGCCCATGTAGGACTATGCGATGACACTCTCCCCTAGTTGCCCATGTGTTTACTTTATTGTGCTCCTCTGGAAGTGTGTTATGGGAGATTGGTTAAGTTGGTTGTTTATATTGACTTAAAGCGATTTATGATTATTGTCTTAACACATCTTTGGTGTACTCCATGGTTTTGGATGATCTCATTGATATTAATGATTTGTACTCTTTTGGTATTGTGATATGATGTTATTGTATTGTGTAATTGCAAATTAGAATTGTATTATGTTTATTAATTTCAGTTTGACTTGGAAGCGTTTCGTGATCATCCTTTGATTATTTGTTTATTGGTCATTACTTTAATTTATGTGATGGGATTTATGATTTTAAGTTAGTATGTTAATCCTTGAGTTTTATGATACTTTTGAATGTTGTTGAGTCTTGTGGTTTCCTGTTTGGATGTTCTTGGTTGAGGACTCTTCTTGTCAGCTCCTTAGCATGGGGGGTGGGTCTTCGGATTCACATGGTCGGGTGGAATGTGCTAAGCACCCCATTGGGTCCCCAGTCGAGGATCAAGAGGTGTGGATTGATGTTGTTGCAGTGACTTCAGAATTGTATCCGTCTTGGAGCCAGTTATGATACTGCATATTCATTATGTTATCTTATGTATGGTTTCCATTTATGATTGGAAACACTTTTGTATCATTGTACATCTTGAACATTGTATTGTAATGTAACGATAATTCTTGAGTGGATATGGGCTATGGTAGTTGTTATTTAATTTGTTAAGTTAATCATGCATATGTTGTATATATAGATGGTTTCTTATCAATGTTTACCATGTATGTATTACATTTGTTAATGTTTACTTTGTTATGAATTATATCTTTGGCTTTTATTCTTTATTGTCGTTGTGGGGATCTAAGTCGCGTAATGACTCCTCGTGTACCCCAAAGGATGTATGTGCTAATGAATATATTTAGATGAAATTTATGTTATGTCTTAGTGTGTATCACATGTGTGTTATGTTTACTTTAAAAAAAATAAAAATAAAAATTGTGCAGTAATTATGGTTTAATTGTCCTTTGGGGTTCACATGCACAAGCATAATCCTTTTCAATAAACACCCATAAATCCCTTAGAAAAGGTGAAGATCCACTTTCCTTCACATATTAGGCCCATGCATTGGATAATAGTATGACATAGCCACCTTTCCATTTTTCATGATTAGTAACAAATTGAACTTTCCAGATAAATTTTAGATTGGTTTAAAGAGTGAACTTGATGGCATTTACTTCTTGAAGGAAGACACCACCTTTCTTTTTCACTAGATTCAAAAACCTTTAGACTATGTGTTTCCTATCAAGGGATTCTAATCCTTTGACATTCCATGAATTATAGTTTAGTCCCATAATGATTATTGATCAATAGTTTCCATTAATTTCCTAAAGCTATCAAAGCACTTATGAATACTCTTTTCTTCCTCCTTTCTTTTAATGAAGGGATTAGGTGACTCTTTAGTTTTGATTTTTCTTTTAAATTATGAGATACTTACATTCCCATTACCTATAGGAATTAACTTCTCCTTTAGCACAACTTCATTATTGGGGTGTGAGCTCAAAGAAGGGAGGTGCATCCTTTCAGACCCTCCAAGGTATTGCTCCTTTCTAGTAGTTTCTGAAGGGGCATCCAATTTTCCCACCCTATTACCCACAATCTGAAAGAAATCATCATTATGCTTTCTTAGGTTGTTCTTCTCCTTCTTAGCAAGAGAGTTTTTGTGTTTCTTTTTCCTCTTTATTCAAACTTAATTTGTTAGCATTTTTGTGTTCATCAATATGGAGATCCTCAAGAATTGAGAAAGGTCAGAAGAAGTGTTCAAAATTGATCTCATAGCCCTAGTAGCCTGCTAAAACTTGGTCCGATGGTCAAACTCCAATTGGTCATTAGAGTCCACATTTTTTATAAAATTTGGGGATTGAGGCAAGTCACCACCAGTTTTGTCACCCTTCACAAGGTAGGGTTCTAACCAAGTCCTAGATTCTAGTAGGTTCCTAGGGTTTTGATTCAATTTTTCCATTTCTTTAACAATACTCTTGACCATAAAATATTTTTCATTACCTACAAAAGAAATGTCTATATCAATCCTGCTCAAGTTTTTAGAGCATAAAATTTTAGAATGTTCAAAATTCTTATTATTAATTGAATTTAATGTCTTTTTTTCCATTTCTATCTCTCCAAGATTATTGTTAGTTTCAATATTCTTGCTTATTTTTTCCATAACAATTTGTTGATCATTTTTCTTTTCTATCTTGGGTCTTTTAGGTAATCTTTTAGAGATAATTTTGACAAAGTTAGAACTTGGCAGGGTTCTGGGCTCTTTTATAGCCAAAGCTATTTCAAAGTGGGAGACAAAAGGTCTAAAGTCATCATTTGTAATGTCATTCATTTCAAAGTTAGAACCAGTGGGAGGGAATTTTTCCACCCCATTGTAAGTAGTCAAGTTAGGGTTGCAAAATTCCATGGCATCAGAGACAATAAAGTCATTTTAGGTCAAAGGTTCTGCCAAAGTTTGAGAAGGGGGGTTCTCAGCCGAGGTCAAGGAGTCACTTTTTTTAATAGTAGGATAGGCCTTTCTTGATTCTTCACTCCTATCCATTAGGAGTTCAATATCATTTTGAGTATAGGGTTTACAATATTAATCGGAGCAGAAGAAGGGCTTTGGTTTTGATTCTTCGTATTAATCCTATTAAGAATAATAGGGAAATTTTTTGATATGCCCTTCTTTTCTACAAAGGTAACATGCATTGATACCTCCCAACACTTCTATGACACATGAAAGGGTAGAATATTGTAAGGAGACTTTTATGGTTTTTGGTATTTCCATACTAGATTGCAAGGAAATTAAAACTCTTGCATCCATATATGGGAGCACCACTTTAGAGTCTTCTATCCTGATGAATTTCTTGAAGGATGAAAGAAGCTATAGTATAAAAACCCACATTAGAGGAGGAATATTTTTAATGTTATCCATCTAAGGCTAGATAATTCCAGAACATCATCATCAATAGCTTTAGGTGACCATTTTAGGGCCATGAATGTATATTTTCCCACATTCTAAAATTGCTTTTTAGTTATAATTTCTTGCATCTTAAGGTTTTGGAAAAAAACCAGAAAAAAAACTTTCTACACCATTCTATAGAAGGTAACCCTAACACCAAACATTTTCCCCCAAATTCTACAATCCAATCGTCCAAAAATATTTAGGCTGGGATTTTAGTACAATCCACAACTGCAAAGAAAATGACTATATTTTTTAGCCTAATTTTTTCATTATTTAAAGCTAAGACCTTTTTTGAATTAGGGGAGAGAAAGAATTTTAGGGTTTTTAAGAGAATGCACACCTTGTCTCCCTTCAATTTTTCCATCAGATCCTTCCACACTGAAATTGGTCGGGATAAAGTTTGCAGAGCTAGGCATCACAATAGATTATTCCACAACAACATCCCGAAAGGACTTAAAACTAGAAGAATTAAATGAGTCCCCATCTGGGGTTTTGGATGGGGGATCACCATCCATGGTAGGCCATAAATGCTAGGGTACAACCCCTACTTACTAACCAGGAGATGAAGCCACTAACTATCACAAAATAAATGTAGAGAAGAGAAAACTAATGCAAAAAAAAAAACCAAAGCATACACACGAGTTGAGAAATGAGGGAAATCCCAAGTGTACGAATTTCTTATGCCAAGGAAGTACAAACCTTCGTGGAGGAGGAATGAATTCGCCTCCACCATAGGAAGAAAATGCCACACAATTTGTCCTTGCTTTACGACCCGTTCAAGATGTGAGCCATTGCCTCCAACCTTGGGTTTCACTCTCAAAGCCACCACCCTTTCTTAAATTTAGTTACAAATACTATTCGCAAATTTTTTTGGGTCATTTTAATTAGTGCCTAATGTAAATTTAATTGTTAGTGGTATTCATAGGTTTTATATTATTTCTCTTAGTTCTATACACACTTCCCTCTACATCATCAAGAATACATGTGGAATCTAAAAGGATAAAATAAGGGCTTAACCATTTGTGGAAAGCTTCTGAGTAATCCAAACCTTCTCTTTTATCCAAGCAACGGGTTTAGAAATAACATAATCACATCAAATTTTTCTTGTACTCTTCCATTATCCTATTCATTTTATTATGTTATTAGTCTTAGTTAGTCTGGATTCATTTTCATCATTTCTATATTTATCTAGTATCCTACTCTTTATTGTTGTGCTTTCTTTTTGTCTCTTTTTGTACAAGGAAATTGAAATCTAGATAAATATTTGAATTTTATTTTTTTGGATGATCACATGAGACCGGAACTATAGTGAATGAGCTAGGTGAAAAGGCATCATGCACATATCAAAGCATAATGGTAATGTCTGAGGCAATGAGCTTCTAAGGTTGATTTCCAAGTATTTCTTGAATTTATTTTATGTTTTATGATTTTGGTTTTTCAATTATGTCTATCAAATTCTAGATATTTTTATTTCATTGTATTTTCTCTCTCTTTCATTCTTGCTCAAACATAGTTTAATCTGTAGAATTTTTTATAAATAAGGCTAGTTAGTTTATGGTATTTGTCATTCAAAACAAAAAAAGAAACTAGAGAAAACATAAAATAATAAATCTCCTAATCTTATCGTGTAAGATAGACTAGTACAAACTTTGAGTTAATGTAAGTAAATTTAAACTTCTCTATTTTGTAGTTTATTTTAAATCTTAGGAAATGTATATCTCTATATGGACCCTAAGTTGTGGGTGAGTGAAGCTAAACATGTTCATTTCCACATAGATCACCCTCCCAAAATAGGAGGTGATATGGTTAATAAATGGCCAAAAGGTAAAGGAAAACCAAGATATTCAACCTAGACAAGCACTTTGAGAGTCTAGTGATCAAACTCAAAGAAATCCCTAATATAGGGAGAAAAACTAAAAATGGGTTGGTAACATAGTGTAGGGCATGATGAAGGATTGAAACTACACGATTGACTTCCAAAAAGTGGAAGAGGAAACAACCTTTGGTTAGGTTTTGGATAACATCTATTTTAACCCCATGGAGGACCTAAGCAGTAGTTACCTAGGTGTATAACTTTCTTTTAGATGAAATACATTCTAAAAATAACATATAAGGGTAAAGTATCTAACCATTTGCATACATATTTGGAACTAGAAGAACATCTAAATGGTTTTTAGAGCCCATACATCATGAAACACTTTTAGGATAAATTTGGAAGGATTCTTCATACGTGACATGAGTATTCACTCCAATACCAACCACATTAGAATGAATATACAATAGATTAGGATTGAATACTATTATAAAGCAAGCTAAATTCTCAAAAGAAAATAAACTATACACGCTTTCATAACAATATAAATAAAATATAAACATCTCATTATACAAATAAAAAATTATATGACTAAACAAAACATAATATAAAATAAACATCAAACCAAACCAATCTCCCTTACTCTATCAAAAAGCTAACTATAAATAATGAATATTCTTCTAATATTTATAATTGGACCAATATGAATGTGATGGTTATTAATATTAATATGATTTTATATGCTAAAAAACATCTCTAGATACTCATTTTTGGCCTAGAGTAGAATGTTTTCCCATGATCAACATGAAGGAAACATCAAAGTCATTGTATCTCACATAAAAAGGGATATATGTACACCACATTAGAAAGCCTCATTCATATTTAAAGAATGTTGAGAGACGTGACATTTATGATTTAAAAAGTGTGTATAGATCCAAATGCATTTAATTCAAGCACTAAATTATTAAAGAATAGAATTAAATTCTCTTTTTCAACTTTTTTGAAGATTTTTTTTTTTTTAAAATTTATCCAATTGGTCATTCCTACACATGGAGTTGTTGAAGAATAAATGAGGTAGGGCGTTGTTGCTTAATAGGACATTGTTTTGGAAATAGTTAAAAAAATACATGAGACCTTGACATTTCATACATAAAACTATTTGGATTTAGCACTAGGTACGTAAGGTATATGAAATGTGATGTAATTGTTATTGTCTTCTTATCCCCAACGCATACTCCACTTAGAACCAACATACAACCATTGGATAAAATAAACTAAATTTTATCACGTAACTAAGAATGACCCTGATTGGGCTTTCCTTGGTTTCATGAATCTTATCCATAAGTAAGCTAAATATTGAATTCTAATGCGTAATGAGTATGTCAATACTGATAGATTTTATATAGTAGTTTTTTGTTTTGTTTTTTTTTAGTGTTATATATGGGTTATCTTTTATATGTATATGTTTGTTAGTATTTGAAGATAGGGAATATACAAAGATTTGTAAGATGTTTTTTTATATAGTAGTGAATGTGGGTCTATCAAGAACATTGAGGATGGAGTGATAGTAGATTTTTTTTATGTTACAAAAATGTAAGTTATAAAAGATAGAATATAGTTATAAATTGTAGGGAAAAACTGTTCATCAAGAGAAAAGATCAAAAAACAGATTAAGACGATCTCAACTATTTGCAGTTGCTTCCTATCTTGTCTTTGAATCCTCGATTAAATCTTTTGGGCAAAACTTTCTGGTTAAGATGTGTCCGGTTGCAACTGATTAAATGTCCTTTTTTTGTTCAAAAAATGAAGATATAAGGCACACCTTTTGGGATGCTAGTTCGTCAAAAAATAATGGAATACTATATTTAATGACTTGCCTGCTATTTTTTAGCATGGTCCTTCTTGGGATGGGGCTTCATGATAATGTTATTGCTGCTAGTGTCTTGTTGCATTTATGGAGAAACAGATGCAAAGAAATATGTATTTTTCTATTGTCTTGCTTCTTTATCTTAGTTTAAAGGTCCAGATTCAACAAATCAAGCTTCAGATGAATCAGCTGATAAGTAAAAAGTGTCTTCATACTACTCAAGCTCTAAGGTTGTTCCAATGTAATTTTGCTGCTGGTTCTCTTCCGTTTGTTGTTGTTCATTGCATTTATTGCTATTGTTGAAATTATTTTTGCTGTTGTTGTAGCCTTGTAATTTTTCTATTTATTGTAGCTATGTAATTATTGTTGTTCTGCTATTGTTGGGATTGTCGCTGCTATTGTTATTATTGCAGAGTGATGTAGATTTTGATTTCTTTGTTCATTGTTGTTTGTTCATGTAGATATATAATTATCAATGTAGTTTATTGCATTTTTAACTACTTTTTGATTGTTTTATTATAAGTTTTCAATGCTAAGTGTTCATTGAAACCAAATGAAGTTATGAATATGTCCAAAATTTTCATGTTCTCATTCATACATATATAAGGATAGAGAAGTAATAAGGAACTATCAAAACTAACAAAGTTATTAGATTTAGAAAATATGAATTGAGTAAGAAGTTGGTTCACTTATACCAATATTCTCTTTGGTGTAATTATGTGAACTCTTAGCAACTATTAGAAGCTCAATATTATAGTCCCTCCTCTTTAAATAACACTATGAATTGCTCAATATTGTAGGGCTTTTGTCTTAAAAACACAATGAATAGAGTTAAAAACCTTTACTATATTGAATATAAGTAATTATTGATAATACTTTTGAAATGAAGAAAATGAAATGTAAAGAATGTGGTATATGATGATTGAGTAGTCAATCTTTTAGACAAAACTATCTAACAAATTTTGATATTAATATTTCAATCGCATTCTATGATCTATTATTAAGATAGCTTAAATATTCCAAAAAACTTTCACACTAGATATAGAAAAGATACAAAAATATCTTAATACATTAATAGAAAAAATATAACTAAACAAAATATAACAAACCAAATGAACCTCTCTGGCTCAACTAACAACCAACCATAATGATAACTTAAATAATAAGTAAATAAAAACCAACCAACCATTAATGACAATTTTTTTTTTAATAATATTTTTAATATAAAAAACTTGCACCAATAGAAAAATACCTCTAACAACTCATTTTAGCCTAGTGTAATATTGTCCAATAGTTGACATGGAAAAAACATCAAGTCATTGCATCTAACGTTAAAATAATTGTGTGCAATCACCTTAAAAAAGCATTCAAAAGAAGTGACATGGACAATTATGATTAGAAGAAGGGTATTGGTTTAAGGCATATCATTCAATCGCTGAATTATTAAATATTAGAATTGAAGTTTCTTAAAGTAGGATTGGTTTCAATTCATACTATTTGATCATTATATTATTAGAACTGAAGTTTCTTTAAAGATTTTTTATTTTTGTTTTTTAATATTAGTTTTAAAAAAAAAAAAACTTAATCTATTTTTTAAGTTATTATGTGTTATTGAAGTATAAAATATTCTACTTATCATTTTAGAATTATATTTAAAGATAATTTTTAGTTTATTTTTATAAATATGATATCTAATTTTTAAAGAGAATTAAAAAAATATTTAGTATTAAATTATAACATTCATTATAGTACTATTTGTTTGTATCAACATCTAGATCATTTTCTATAAGTTTATCTGTTGACTTAAATCTTTATTTATAGTTATTAAATTGGTACATCTAGAAATTTGATTAGAGGAAAATTAATTCTTATCTAACAATTTTCAAAAAGTGTTCATAAATATCACTAATTAACTAAAGCAAATCACAAGGATTCATTTGAAACAAAAGCTAAACATCATAGTTTAGCAAAACCGAGATCCATACATCAAAGTATAGATACATGAACTTGAATCAAATTTATAGTTACATAAACAACTTTTACAATTATAAAAATGACCCATAAAAACAAACAATAAATTTTCAAATCTCTAAACATTCATTTAATCATTTATAATTATTTTACACATTAATATTTTATTCATAATCATTTATCACAACATATATACATCAAATTTCCAAATAAATATTAGTTATTTATTTTTCATATTTATTTAAACACATTACTCCAAACAATTGTATATCCTTTTTTAAAAACTTAAAATAATTATCTAATTATTACTTAATATTTTTTCATAAAGTATTACATAAAATATTATTTTATTTCAAATTACAAGGAATATTGGGGAATAGTTCTTCATTACTTAAAAAGGGAGAGAGAATAAAATTCAATTACGTAGAGCATATGCCCATATGTCCTTGGTGAGATAGATTCTTGAGCATCCACAATGAACCCACCCAACAATATAGAACATTATATTCCACATCCCATCCTTATCTCCTCTTTAAAAAGTAATGAAAATGAAGAATAACAAACTAAATAGAAAGGACACACAATTTACTTGACCAAATTCTAGATTAAAATGCCACCCAAAAACCTTTGACCTAGCAATAAGGTCCCTCAAAATTAAGGCCTAAAGCTTGCCTTGTAGTGAATGTGTGTAGTAAGTGATTGGTAGTTATTGAGTGTTTATATATTAGTTTATTTGTTTTTATTTGGTATTATAAAGGAAAAGTAGATATATAATATTTTATAGTGATTACATTAATGATGTTAGATGTTAGTTGGAGAAGGACTTAACACATAATTTAGGTGAAGCGAGAAGGAAAAAAGTGTATATTTTATTTATTTTTAACTATAAAGTTGGTATATACATCATAGATCTACAAGGTCTAGATGAAGATAATGAAAGATTGTAAGTAAGTTCATATTGATAAAAATATATATATTTTTTACTTATTTTTTTAGAGTTGGTATATACATGACTGACCCACATATTTATATGGCATACACTTGTCAAATATTTCTATTAAAAATAATTTTCTAGACAATCAAGCCTTATTTTATTGATATTACATTTAGGCCTAGTAATTGTCAAACACATGTTTTGATAGCTAATAAATACTTATTTTTATGTTAGTTCTTTTAATTATGATGATTGGAAAAAATCGCAACATTACTTCTTATTATTATTTACTATGATTTCTTTTTTATTATGATTTGCAAGTGCTTAAAATATTTAGCATTAATCTATTTTTAATTTTCTAAATTAATAATAAATTCTGTGTCATATCAACATCCCTCATCAACTATAAATATTATAATATTATATCAATAACTATTATGTTGATATGATATAAAATTTAATATTAATTTAGAAAATTTAAAATATATTAATAATAAATATTTTAAGTGCTTGTCATTCATTAGAAATAATAAATCATATTTAGTAAAAAAATATAAAAAGGTAAATAATAATCAACATTTATTAGTATTTTTAATTAGTTATTATTAATTATAAATTTTAACATATTGCAACGACAAAGACTAATTGTTATGTGACAATTATTTTTATTTTTAATATTGAAGGTTTACTATGGGGCCTCATCCCATAAACAAATAAAGATACATACAATAATATAGAAATAAAGATTCCTATGCAAACCCTTGAAGAGTGACAGGCCCAATAAGGTAGAAGCCATAAAGCCATTAGTTATCTAACAAAATAGAGTTTTATTCTTCTTTGAAAAGCATTGCTTCACTAGTCATGATCTGTTAGGGTTTGAAAGTTTTTTGTAGTTTTTGGCAAGATTTTGTGGATAGATACTAGGTTGGGGAGGGGGGGGGGCTTATAAGATCCCCTAGAAAAAGTCATAGATTCTAAGCCACGTGTTATTTTTTCTTTCACTGACAAGATTGCTAATGGTATTGTCCATGAGGCTCTATAGCTCAATGTTGTTTCTACTTGTCTAAAATATGAGTCATTTTTTATGGATTGGAGCCATATTTTTGGGTAGATAAGCTTGTTGGTTTGAATGCTTCAAAGGGTGGAAGGAATACTATTCCTTTTTTTATCCATTTAGAGGAAGGTATAGCAATTAATGTTCTAAATGTTTTCATGGTTGAAGCTATTTTAGGGATGGAGAATACTCTAGTGGATAATTTATTTGCTTCTAGACCCAATATAGATTTGATTTGTAAATGGTCAAATGTGGTGTGAAATTGAGAGGTAGTGTCTATATTAGTGCAATGGTGGATGACCTTTTCATGTTTCATTTTTAGAATAGAGAGGATCTTATAAAGGTGTTAATGAGAGGACCATGGTTTTTTGGAAAAGGGTATAGAAATTACCTATCTATTTGTAAATATAAATCATGTTTTGATCCTTGTGCTAATCTTTGTGTAGTATCCCCTCCTTGGGTCCAACTACAAGATTATCTTTGGAATTTTAGAGCTCTAAGATTCTTAGAGCATTGCGAACTATTTTGGGAAACTATTAGAAATTGATAGGATTGCCCTATAGATATCTAGGTTGGTGCTTCCTAGAATGTGTGTTAATTTTGAAATGCAAAAAGCCTTACCAACATATATTAGGTACTTAAACTCAAAATTTAGAAAGTGGATCCAATCAATTATCTATGAGAATGTGGGGTTCTTTTGTCAGAATTGCAATCAATATGAACATTTAGTAGATAAATTTCATGAGCCTTTGACTACAAAAAAATATTTGAAAAATAAGGAAAATTTGAAGGATGGGTCTCCTTCTAAGGGTCCAAATAAAGATAAGGTTGTGGTTTTAATGTAGATGATGTTTGGGTTGAGGCTAAGAAGAAAGAGATATTAGTAGAACAACATAATATGGATCGGCTGATAAAACCTCCTATCATGCAAGAGAATGGCAATCAACAAAGGGTTTTTGAGGTTGTTTCTAATACGGTAAACTTACTAGAAGAAGGTGGTAAACAACACAAGGACGAGGCTAAGAAGCAAGAGAAATTAGTAGAATAACGTAATATGGGCTAGCATATAGAATCTCCTATCTTGCATGAGAATGATCGTGAACAACAAAGGGATTATTTTTGTGGTTGTTCCTAATATGAAACACTTACTGAAAGAAGGTGAGCTAGATGAGGAAGAGCTAGAAATGGAAGAAAAACACATGGAAGCTACTTCTAAGACTACAATAAAGGATAACATTGGATTTTTTATTACATCCTCTTTGAGTACTCAAAATGATAAGAAATTAAACATGTCTTCAAAGATTCTAGATGATAATAAGTTGAGCTTGGGTCTGAAGGAAACACAAATATTTGATGCCTTAGGATTAGAGTCTCAAATTTCTCCAAATGGGATTATGAGTGAATTTCATAATGAGGTAGAGTGGACTCTTATGAGTGAAAGGGAAAAAAAGAAAAATCCAAATGTGGGTGGAGAATTTAAATAAGACCAACTCAGAGAGAAACTCACTCTAGGGAAACAACTAGAGAAGTGGCTATGGGGAAGCAAAAGATTTGTAGTGTCAAAAAATGTACTCCTTTACATTTTCACACTATGTTTGGGTCCCTTAATTAATTGGATTTTATTAAGCCTTTAATTGGCCCTATTTTTGCATCTACAAGCCTAATTAATTGCAATTTCTGAAAGGGGAATCATGATTTAATTAATGCAATTATCATTTTTGACAGCCTGAAATGAATAGGTCCTGGCAATTTAGGGCAGGACCCATTCGCCTTTAGGTGAATGGGTCCCCTTTAGTTGCTTAATTCAAATTTTAAATATGTTTTAGCGGCCCTTTTATGATCTCAAATTCAAATTCAAATTCAAATGTTGGCTTGTAATGTTTAATTTTTGGGAAATTAGAAAACTACCTATAAAAGCAAGGTCTTTTTATCAATTCAAATCCTAGAACATATATGCAAGCATTCACAAGAGCAAACATTATTGTCAAAAGTGTTCAAAAGAAAATTTCTCAAGCATTTTTTGCAGCATTCAAGATCTCAAGCATCATGCATGTTTTTGTAGCTAACAAATTGTGATGTAGGTTTCAAGCATTCAAGTCACAATTTCAAGCATTAAGATCACATCATCAATCAAGATATTTCATGCAAGATCAAGACCTTGGAGAGATGTACTAAGTTTCAGTCCTTCAAGGGTTTCAAATCAAGGGTTTGGTGAGTTGCAATATAGCAATTGTTCATTCATCATTCCTTACATGTTTAATTATTTCATTTCAACCTATTTAATTACCAAAACAGGGTTTGATCAAGGCAAACCTCCATTCACAAAAAAAAAAAAAACTTCCCTCTTGTGTGTTTCGTAGATCTTAGGTTAAGAGGGATTGAAGATCTATAAAAAGGAGTAAAATTGCAAAAGTTTTCAAAGTTATTATCAAGCGACAAAAACTCACTTTTAGAATTTATTTCCGAATTTCCAACTATGAAATCCAGAGGAATTGGAAGTGCGAACATAGGACTAGAGGACTATGAAAGCAATTTTTCAACCCCTATAGCAAGACCCATTCGCCCTTGGGTGAATGAATCCTAGGAGGACACTTAGCACATGATTTTTATCATAGGTGCATAAAATCAAGCCCTTCTTATATTTGTAATTTCTTTCTAGATTGTATCAAATTAAGGCTTAATTTAGAGGTTTCATGTGTTAAATTACATCATTGCATTCATTTGGTATTTTTCATTCATCTCCCAAAAGTGAATTTTAGGCTGATCTACTCTATCCTAAGTCATAAGGAAAACATCAAGATCTCCACCTTGGTTGACTCACCTAAGGGTTGAAAGTCAATCTTGCCCCAGGAGATCTCTTTTTCCTAATGAACTAAGGAAGATAGGTGCATCATACCCCCTATTTCTCATTTCATATTGGTGAACCCATTTTCCTATGTTTCATTTTGGTGAACCCAACATTGTACATCAAAAATTCTAAAATTTGGAGTCCATTCAAACCCTAGATCTAGGATTTGCATTGGTTTGCATTGCATTGAACTAACTTTGCATATCATTTGGGGTTGTTAAAGTTGCATTAGTTTGCATCTCATTTAGGGTTTTGAATTTGCATTTTGCATCTTTTAAAATATAAAAAATTTAAAAATTTGCATGCATATTACATTAATGTTGCATAATACTTGCATATTAGTGTATGTTCAATCATTCATTTCAAAAAATGAGTCAAAATTGAATTTTAAAAAGTGTCATATTGTTCATCATTTTCTATTCATTTCACTTGCATTTAAACATCAAAATCTAGAAAAATTAGTCACTAAAAGTATAGTTTATAGTCTGAAATAGGAAACCCTAGCTATAGGATTTAAAGTCAAATTTAAATTTTTGTAACCCTTGTGCTAAGACCCATTCACCTTAGGGTGATTTTTTCTTTGTACAGGTGCTATTTCAAAATTTTGGGCAATGATTTGTCTTTGTTTGCTTCATTCTGATTTGCTATTAAAATATGGGTTTTAGTTTCAAAAATCAGAAAAATCAGTCATTATTTGCATTAACTTCAATTGGTCAAATTTAATGCATTGTTGGAAACCAAAATTGGCATTAAAAACATTTCATTTTTAGTATTTTGCATTAAAAAATTAGAAAATATTCACATATAAGATCTGAAACTTTGCATAATGGACATGTGTATGGGTAAATATGGAAGACTTTAAGATCTTTGGTAGATGTTTCAAGTTGTGTTTGGTGAAGACCTTAATGCAATTAATATTATTAATAAACCTTCACCTCCTAATGAATGTCCTCGTCAACTGGAAATCTTAGGTCAAGATGAAGATAGCATGCAACAATTCATACAAGAATCCTTACACAACCTTGAGAACAATGCATCATTTTGTCCATCCATGCAAACACCACTTATAATTCCATCACTTGATATGTTCAACCTCTTACATCCTACAATTGAAGCACAAGGAAAGACTCAACCATCAATCATTAATGAACTTGATCCCAAGGACAATAATGATACTCTTCTATCCTATATTCATCAAGTTACTAATACACCCATTAATTTAGAAGGGAGTTATGGTTAAGGCTTTAAAATCTTAAAAAAACAAGGATGTGACATAAAAAATGAGGATGAAGTTCACAAACTTTTAGAGAAAATACCCTCCAAGGATACTGTTGAGGGTCAAAACAACACAACAAAATTAAACAGAATATTACTATTCTATTTCTCCTGAAAAAAGAAAGACAACACATGGTAATCTAAGTCCTAAGGTCCTCGTAATTGGTTCTCAATTATGTTGACGCTCAATGGTCAATATAACT
>VDFB02335494.1:0-15885 GCA_007258455.2 Sequoia sempervirens
GGGCGACTCATCTATTTTAAGAGGTTGGAAACATTTGGACTGTTTATGTGTTGCAAATTATGAATTAAAGCAACCACATTTCATTTTAAATGGGTTGAGTCGATGCATTGTTAGTTTGTTGTTGTAGTGGTTGCAGGAAAGAGAAAAAAGGTGGCGGATTTAGCAGCTTGTTTATAACATTGAGCTGCTCAAATTTAAATATAAATAGAGTCAGCTCCTCTACCTTTTGTTACACTCATTCATTTTGATTTCTTCGTATTCATTCCTAATTTTGTTGTAGTTTTTTGTGTGAGAGAGTAGTTGAGGGCTTAGTGAGGAAAAAGAGTATTTTAGAGTATTTGTATTTTGTTGAGAGCTTTGTGAGAGGCTAGGATTGGAGATAGGTTGATTTTAGAAGGAGAAGAAAGCATGATTGTGGGATTGTGCTCGAGAAGCGATATCTTCGTTGGAGCTATAAAATCCAAGCATGTTGATTTTACCTCTCTATTTGTTTTATGTTGAATCATATTTGAATGCAAGTTCTTGTGGAAAGATGAATTATTTGTTTTGTTGAACTTGTTTTTTGATCTTTTGATCATTCTTATTTTAAGGATCTTTCATGATCTTTGGGTGATTTATTATGAGATCTTATTGAGATATATATATATATATATATATATATATATATGTATATGTGTGTGTGTGTGTGTGTGTATGTATTTGAGCTAATATACTAAGATTATCTTATATAACCACACAATTCAACAATTGGTCAACAATTGGAATATATATATTCCAATTGTTGACCAATTGTTGAATTGTGTGGTTATATGAGATAATCTTAGCATATTAGCTCAAACACATAATTGTCATAGATTATATATACGTCATAGTTGTGAAGTATGGGAATTAAACATTGAAGTGCTATCATGAATTTGTTAGCTTATGATGCTAGGTAAACCATGTGGATAATGAGGTTAGTAATACAATGTGAATGATAGCATGATAGGCGTGTCATCATTGATAGGTTGAACCATGTTGATAGTCTATACTTGATTGATTACTCATTTCACCTTGAAGGTAGGAGAAAAGTCTTTTCCCTAGGGTTAGAGTGTATACTTGATTGTTATATCAATATTCAACATTAGGGTTGAGAAATGTATTTTTTGATTATGCTATTTTTTTATTTCTGACTAAGAGTCTATTCCTATCCATGAAATTCTAGAAAAGGACTCACATTCTAACAACCCAAAGTCATATTGAGAAGAGGACTTGTAGGTGCAAAAGCACAAACTCCTCTTAGACTAATGTCCTCTAGACTATATACAAATGTAGTGAACATTGTAAACATGTGAATATTTGAGTCATATTGAATGAAAAAGTTTTAAGATTGTTTATGATCACTTGATTGTTGATCATACTTTTGATTGAAGTCATTTATTGTTGAGATCATACTTTTGAATTGAAGTCATTTATTGATGAGATCATACTTTGAAATGAAGACACTTAATGTTGTGACTATACTTTTTGAAATGGAGTCATTTAATGTTGTGACATTATGATTGCTTGTGTGGTTAATTTGGTTATTCCTGGGGTTAAGGTAATCCATGGGAAAGGGATTAACCTAGTTGGTCATTTAATGTGTACATGTATGGTTAACTTGGTTATTCTTGGGGTTAGGATAATCCATATGAAAGAGAGAAATCTAGTTTGTTTGTTTGTTATGTCATCATCTTTTAAGTTGAAACTATGTTTTGAACGAAAAGAGTATGTGTGGTCATTTACCAAATCGAGCTAAGGGGTGGGTGAACATACAACTTACACTCTAAGTATTGGGTGTTGAATTCTTTGGCCAAAGTGGTTTAAGTAGCTATTGTTTACACTATTGGTTCACTGTGATCCAAGTTTGCATACTAGGCAGGGAAAGTCATACATGTAGGTTGTAGCCAATGAATGGTAGTTCTAGATATGTAGAACACACATGAGATTATCAAGCCAATCTCTTTGTTGAAAGGTAGGGCCATCTTACAAGTTAGGTAGATGTGTGGGGGACCGCAATAAATCTATAGTTGGTGGAAAAGCGCTTAAGTGATGCTCTCCCTCATACAATTGGCGGTCGAGATTTGAGGATATATGCACCAATATTGGGGACAACTAGAATGTATGCATCAATAATGGAGACATCTAGAATGTATGCACCAATTTTGGGGACATCTAGGATGTATGCTCAGGAAGGGACATTTGGATCATTTGTACTCTATTTCAATAAGCTCTTGGAAGCTATGCATGTATCATGTATCTCTATCTTTATGTAAAGTTGTAAACTAGAAAAGGTTATCAGTACATGGGATTATGTAATATGAAATCATTACTTGAAATATGTATTGTTTCATTATAAATGCAATGGGAGTTTGGACTGGGGTTATTTCATAATGTGCATCCTATTATTGAATTAGAAAAGAATTTTTTTATCGTAATATATTGGTTAACATTAACAGTTCACGTGTGGGTTAAAACATAGTTAAATTCATTGGGTAAAACATTGGGCTTGTTACAAGTAGCCTTGTAAATTAGTTCTCTAGAAAAAAAAAATTGTATTCCAAAATAAATGGCTTGAATTTAATTCTAGTTTAGACATTGTCATATCATTGCTTTCCTTGATGAATATGACAATGCTATAGTTTCATTTTTTACTATAGTCTCATTACTAGAAGTGGAGAGGTAATGTTATGTGTAGGTCATCTTTGTCTTTGTAACATTCTATCCTTCTCTCAAGCGGCACAAATCCCTTGGCTGCATAAAAACATCAACTTGATGTTTATATGCAGCAAGATGACCAAGATGACCAATCTTTGTGACATCAAAATCTTGGTCATTGTGATTTTGTATGCTTGTTTTGATATTATGCATATCTATCCGAAAATGTGGGGTAAACTTCGGCTAATTTGGATGATATATTTTTTGAAGTTTCCTACTTGAAAAAAATTTAGTGATAAAGTATTTTTTCTTTTTATCCTTTTAAAATGCAAACATGTGTATTGTAGTTGGTATGAGGTCTTACTAAGTTTTTGAAGGTTTTTCAGTTTGTTATGATATAGTGCAATCTCTATCATTAAACATACTTTTGATATTAGTAATAATTTGGAATGCAATGTTATTAGTAGTATTTTACCATCCACTCACATTATACAAGACTTACGGTTCACTCACATCACTTAATGAAATGTTAGTGATAACACCAAAGAATCATTTACTAGCAAAGCTTACATGCTACACTGCATTTTATTATTTTAAACAAACTTTAGTATTTTACCATCCATTCACATTATACAAGACTTAAGGTTCACTCACATCACTTAATGAAATGTTACTAATAACACCAAAGAATCATTTACTAGCAAAGCTTACATGCTACACTGCATTTTATTATTTTAAACAAACTTTTCAATTCATGGGATGAACTCCTATTTTAGAGAATTCGTGAGCTAAACTCCCTCTATGTAAATGCTTTAAATTTCAAAAACAAATAGTTTATCTCTTTTTCAACATTTTCAACCTTTTTTAAAATCAGATTTTTTTCCAGATTTGTTCTTGTTTAAATCAAGATTTTTTTATACTTTTAATTTGCCCATTTTTTCCCTAAAAGATTTTTGCTGCTATGGTAACCACTCTTTGAAAAAGGGAAAACAAAGGATTGTACTTCCAAAGATCGTCTTAGATAGGTATCTAGGGGCAACAAACAGATTGTATCTCCAAAGATGGAACATATACATAGAAGATGCTTGATCTACCCCTTCTGTTGAAGGTTGATTACAGAAGTTTTAAACCTCATGGTGCAAATACAAGGAAAACCTAGCCAAGTAACTAATGAACATGGATTCTAGGAATCAAGAGTTGCTACAAGCACCATTTATGTTGCAAAAATATTTATAAGCTGCAAGGGCAGACAGTAAAGACATTTAAATACTCTTATAAGTGGAACATTTACTTGGTATAGATTAAGGTTGTACTTTAAGCAAAATATTACCTCAAAACTTGTTGCATAAAGAAGGTCAAGGTCGAGTAAGAATGCAAAGCTTACTCGAAGAGGATCTTGATTAAAGCCAAGTATTGTGTTATCTCAGTGATCTGGTTAGAGCATTGATACAGGTCTATTTGGCTATCCAACAGCTCAGATTAAACCAAACTTCTTCAAAATTTTAATATCATGTTACATCTGCAATTGCCTGGATTGACCCAGAGCCCTTAACTCATATTTTTCAAAACAGACTTCTTTGTAGACATTGCATCCTTTAAAGTACTGACTGACAACAAATAAACATTATAAGCCTTCAAGACAAACTTTCTAAATGCAAACTTCAATTTACATGAAATAGACAGTAACATTGATTTTAGAAACTTAAATTTTGCGCATTGCAAGTAGAGAAGACAACATTTCAACACACATCTTCCCTGTGCTGACATTGCAAATTGAGCATCATTCCTCCAGGACATGCTTGGTTTTTTACATCAGTACAATACAAATCCTGCCAACACATGTATAGAGCAGATAAGGCTAAAAGAGTTTAAAAAGCATCCAATGTTTCTGCAAAGAGAAATCACTGGGTACTGTCTGCCAGCTGTGACCTCCGGACTCCCCAAAATGATTTTGGCTCCAAACCTTCCCTAACGGCAGTGAACAGCCAGCCCATGTGTGAATCACAGACACTACAATTTGCAATAGTCCATGCATACCTGGAAAAATCATTAATTAGTATAGGTTTTGGCAGTCAGTAAATTATTGAAATTAACTTAGGTGCAAAAATTCTCACCCTGGAAACCAACTGTGCACAGTCTCAGCACGCCCTTTTAGTGCCAATCCTTTGGTATTGTAGAGAGTCAAAATTTCATGAACAAAGCCATAAGCATTTACGTAGGCACCAACGGGCCCATCAGTGGACATTACAAGCATATTGCGGCGTCTGGCTATGACCGTCTAGAGAAAATAAAGTTAACTCTGGTCAGTATTTCTTAATTAACTTCTGAATTACAAATTAATTGATGACAGCTGAAAGCCTAAAGAAATAAAAGTCTTCTAAAAATTAATTGTGAACCGATTATCTCACTAGCCTAGACATGAAAAAGAAGTAATAAACATTATTTCAAACAGTAAAAACTAATAAGATGATCAAAAGATTGAATTACAGGTTGCTCATGGAGATTCAGATAATATGAAATCAAAACAACTGTCCATGATTTAGTTTATTTGTGTTGAACAGGCAAGTAGAGTGCAGTTCCCAAGAATTCTTTTTTTTCCTTTCTGCTAGATATTTCAAAAAAATCCACATAAGAAATCAACCACATTGCCATGAGAAATTACTCAACCATACAGGAACCCAAACATGATACAAAATTGGATGGGTATTCCATAAACTAGTCATCAACTTACAGATTTAATGAAAGAAATGAAAGTTGCAATCATACCAATCAATTAATTTGCAATGTATATATAAGAGCAAACACCATGCACAATTAAATAAGACAAAGGTTTAATGAAAGAAATGAAAGTTGTTATCATACCAATCAATTAACTTGCAATGTATATATAAGAGCAAACACCATGCACAATTAATAAGAAAAAGGATTTACCCTGAAGTAGCCCACACGTGGGAGAAAACTCCAGCAAAATGTGAGCAAAAACTAACTTGAAGTCCACAACTTCAATGTCAAATATAATCTTATGCCTCTTGGGCATACAACCAGCCTCAAAAAACAATTTTCAGTCCCTGATGGCTAAGATCACTCACAAGCTATGTTCAACAAATTTTCCCGACAGGAACGGTAGGGGACAGCAGAACATGTTACCAGGATGGAGGGGGACAAGAGGCCTTCTTATAGGGGATGGTAGAGGACAACAACAAAAAAAGTTGGGAAAATCTAAAAAATACTGTTACCGGGTTCTTCATTTTTGCCCAGCGTGCCCACTCCTGGAGCGTTTGGGCACAGGTCCTTGCTGGGGAGCACCTGGGAGCGCCCTGGCAGCCCTGGGTTCTCTGTGGGTCCTTCTTGGGCGCTCCCAGGGCACTCCCAGGGCACTCCCAAGGTGCTGCCAAGCAGAAAATGTTAATTTGAAACATCCTTTTTTGTTGCAGTAGTTTGTGATCTGTTTTAGCTTGGGTTTCAAATTAATTTCAAAGGTATTATTTCATTATCAGCTTCTTAAATGTTGCTTGTCAATTTAGTGGATTTATAAAATATTTATTTCAGTATAAACATTGGCATTAATCCAATATTGTAATAACTAGATGGTTTATCGTCAGATCCCTATTAATCATTGTAAGTTTGTAATTGTAATGATCTTCATCTGAATCGTGACTTTAGACATATATGATATATGACATAATATTGAAATTTGAACTATCAATTGGCATTTATCTTTATCACTACCATTGATCAATGATTCAATGATGAATTGATGACTGATGATTGATGAAGTATACTATATCATACTATCAAATGTATTTACAATTTTGTATATTTTTAATTTTTTGCACATATCTATATATATATAGCCGTACCCAAACGTACCGTATTTCAAGAAAAAAAAATCGCCGTACCGGCATACCCGTATCCCATACCCGATTTCGTACCAGAACCAGCAACTTAGAAAAAATATAGGAAATTTCAGTTATTCATATATAAGGCGTTCATCACATAAGTCATAGAACAATATTACATAACATTAGAGCTGAATTGAAAATTCAGCATGAGAGTCGACACACAAGTTAACAAAATTTCGTTGCTTTCATTGTCAATGTGCATATATGTTATATAATAATTAGGGGAGAAGAAATATCATATTGCTTTCAATTTTTTCTTTGTCATCACAAGGTCTAGAAGGAACACTCTATTACTATTTATTACAGACTAATTCAATTCTTAAGGGTGAGTTACACTTGTGTAAGCTATTAGATCAAGAGAAAGGGGTCTTGACCTAAATGTCTTGGTATAAGCATTATTTATCTTATTGTCAAGTAATCCATAAGAAGGTATTGACTTTAGGTTAACCATGATGTTGCCAAATCTTCTTCCTAGGAAATCCCTAACCCCCTCAGTGGATTTGGGGATTGTGCCATATGCCTCCTAAATCATTAACTCTCTTGTCAAGCTCTTGTCCCACATCAATATGTCAGCCCTACTACTCTTGGGAATTGGCCACTTTCATCTAGCTCATCTTCCTCATTGAAGTGAAAGTAATCCTTTACCTAAGTGCCTATAAGTTCTTCGAAGTGGAACACTAGTGGTCCAAAGGAGGCATTGTCAATCAAAGAAAATGTCTCAATTGATAGATCCCTCCATAAGCAAATTGAATCCCCTATGCTAATTATCCATCTAATGTCCTTACAAACAACAGGTCTACAAATTCCAAGGAGTTCCTTATGCTCAAACCCCTTCAAACTAAGTGTTGAAAGAAAAGACTTATGACTCCATCATCCTCTTCATAATTAGACGGAAGAATATGGCTCCATAATCTCCCACTCTCCATATGCATCCACCACAACATTTTCATTCCTTGTGCTTTATTCATCATTCTACATTTTCTAAGATCCAATCCTTCTTCCTCCATTCTTTTGCAAACCTTCTCCCACTTGACTAGATTACATTTTTTTATCCCCCATTCCACTTATGAGAAAGGTCCTTTGGATATCTGAAATTGCCTTCACTAACTTTCCCAAGATTTGGAAAATGGACAAAATGTAAATCAGAATTGTAAGCGAACACTTAATAAGAGTGATCCTACCAGCTAAAGAAAGCTTTTTCCCTTTCCATGATAAGAGTTTATTCTAGACCTTGTCCACCTATGACTTCCGTTTGTTGGAGGTGGCTTTCTTGCCCAAAAGAGGCAGGCCAAGATATGCACTCAAGAGTTTTCCCTATTCAAACCCAAAAGTTCTTTGAATACTAAAGGATTCCTCACTATGTTCCTTCAAAAAACTAATCCTGGACTTGTGGGTGTTAATTTTCTAACCAGCTGGCTTCTCATAGCTAGTGTTTTTTTCATTGCTTTGACTTTGGCCTCCCCAAAAAGGAGGGTGTCATCTACAAATTGGAGATGGGTGACATTGTCAAAGTTAGAAAAACATCTGGAAACCCTTCAAATTCTTTCAAACAAATTCAACTTTTAGAACCCTCCCTAACATCTCAGCTACTATAAGGAACAAAAAGGGAGAGGGCAAATCCCCTTGTCTAATACCTCTTTTGGCTATGATGAACTTCATGGAGGTGCCATTGATGAGTATTGAATAGGATACAATAAAGATATAGCTAGTGATCGATCTACACCATTCTTCACTTATAAAAATTTCTTAAGAACTAGAGTTAAGAAGTCCCAAGATATCCTATTGTATGTCTTGTTTATATGTAATTTTAATAGCATGCCATACTTCTTCTTGTGCCTAATTGAGTTGATAGCTTCACAAGCAATTACTCACCATCTAACATTTGTTTTCCTTCAAGGAAACCACTTTGCTCCTCTGAAATAATTCCTTGCAAGCATTGTTTAAGTGTGATTGTCATAGCCTTGGTGACTATCTTCTAGACTACATTATAAAGGGCAACTGGCTTGGAAAAAAATAGCTTGAAAACAATATGGGTTAGGGAGACTTCTTAACTCCTAGGGAAAAGGTTGTTAGTCTAATTTACTCTATGGAGAAGGGTCTTATCAAATTCTTGTTAACATTTCCTTGGCTTCCAAGTGCAGTTTAGCAACCAATAGTTCCTTGAAGTACCTCACATCTTCTATCTTGATAGCTTCTATGTCAACTACCTCATTGCTAGAGAGGAGGAAAATTCTTTCTATTTTTTTGAGTTGTCTTCTAATATTTGTAGAGGGGTGAAAAAATTTGTATTCCTATCACCTTCTTTGAGCTACTTAACCCTTGACACCTGCAACCAAAATAATTCCTCCATTCACAAAGTTCTATTTAACTCCTTGAGACCACCTTCCCAACTTTTATAATCTTATGATAGGCTTTGCCCTGCAATTTTACAGTCAACCTCTGAGAGTAGAGTTTCCGCCTTTCTCTTATTCTTAAAAATATCTTCCAGTACCTCTTTGTTCCATGTTTTTCGCTTTAGTTCAACTTTTGCCAATTGCATTTGCAACACATCTCATACAACCTTTTAAGCTTGCACTCCACCCATTAAGTAGGATTACAAAATCTTGATGCTCAAACTGTAATGTCCCTTCCTTAGGCAACTCGGACTATAGCAGAGGTTGGCCTACTATTAGGGTTCCCGTAGGTCAACAGAATGGTTAGGGGACCCAACCAAGGGCGGTGGAGCTTAGTTGGGAGCTTTACGAGCTTTTCAGTTGGAGTTCAGTTGATGAATCCTAGGATAAATTGAAAACATTAAAGTTTGCTTTAGTGGAATAGTAAAAAGTAAATAGTAACAGAAAATTATAAAAGGAATAGTGAAAAGTGCCCACATCCAGTAACTCAAAGTTGTTTTTAAAAAGTGACCCTTTCTTTTGATGAGGAAAGACCCTAAAGGAGGATGAATTTATTGATTTTTATAAAAAAGCTCGTGGGAGGTTATAAAACAATATATGGGCTCATTTTTGGCCATTCTACTCTCATTTTTACAAAACAATTTGTAGGTTTGAGCTTTGGAGAAGGGTTTCGGCATTGCTTCAGCCTTCTGGGAATGAAAACTCTCAAAGGCTATCGTGGATTGAACGAGAACCCAGTTCACCTTTGGGGAGGGCCTACCTTGGGTCTTCATTTGGGTTTTATTGGATGAGTTTCAAATATATATTTTGCAAATATGAGTTTGCAGTAGTATTATATCAACATATTGCAACAGATCAAGGGCAGCCATAAGCAGTATAGGCCTTCTCAAGGCCTTGGCAACTCATTTTACACCTTACCTCAACTACTGTGTCATTTCAAAATTACAGGCTTCAAACCCTAGGTGCTACGAAGGGTTTCATACCAATTATTGGATCTGATTTGCATATTCAATTAGCTGGAAATTCATATCAGACCCTAGGGCAGATTTGTGAAGCTGGGAAGAAGCTGAAAAGGGGTTGTCTTTTCTGTTCAAGTTTGTATCAAATTGTTATATGCAGATTTGTGGTATGTACAATGACATTTGAGCCAATAAATTCATCATTATTGCTCTTTATTTAAATTGTATGGTTTATTTAAGTTTTAGCAACAATTTCCTTCCTCCTAGTTTGCAATATTGTTGCATATATCAACATTCTGCAAAAACACACAAAAAAATCAGAAAAAAGCAAAAACAGAACAAAAACAAAACCCTTCCTATTCGTTGGTCAAAGACTTTGAAAAGACAAAACTCAGAAAATCAGATCAGATTTGGGTTGGGGATCTTTCACAAACCATAGAAATTCCACCTTGAAAGGACAACCCTTGGGTCTTAGATCTCTATTGCTTTCCATTTAAATGTGCTAGTGGTCAAAGCCTAAGTGTAATACCTTAGAGGAGAAAGAAGTGTGCTTGTAAGCTCATTCCAAATTAATCAAAAAATTTCTGAAAAAATACATGATTATAGCCTCCATGTCTACCTATTATTCGATGTGAACCATCATTCCTTTCGTTTGATATTAAAGCGAGACCAATCTATTCACATAATAAAAATTGTAGGACAATTGGGTCTATAGTGGAGGATACATATAGTCACATTTTTTGGACACCAAGTGCAGTCCACTTACTGGATTTGATATTACAAAAGATTGGCACACAAATTGAGTAGGTCAAACCATAGCAGCAAAAATCTTTTGGGAAAATAATCGGCAAACCAAAAGCATAAATGGGGAAAAACTCGGAGTAAAAAAAACGTAAAAAATTGTAGAACAAGAGAAAAACTATTTTTTTAAATTGAAAGGCATTTCCATAGCATAGAGATATAGAGAGCAAATAAAATAAAGAGTTTAACTAATGAAATGTAGAAAATAGTTTTTTGTAGTTTATATTCATATCATTAATTACATTGCATTACACATCTTTCAAACTCAAAGCATTACTTCACATTGCATAACTAAAAACTAGATGCTGATAGATGACAAAATTTCAATTACAATATAGTTTTTACAAAGTCAACCTAAACAGTTATGCAATTACTTCACATTGCATAACTAATAACTAGGAGCAGCTGCCAATTGCATTTGCTTGTCATGGCATTCCATGAGACCACATTTCTTTGAGGCATTTTTTCAACCAGTTTCACTGCCTTGTCTATGCTACCACATTTTTCATACATGTCTACCAAAGCATTTTATCAAACAGTTCATTGCCTTGCTGCTATGGCTCAAAGCCTAAAACCGGTGCTTTCAAACAAGCTATGGATGGTTGGAAAAAATCTATCAAACCATAATAGTAAGCAATAGCAATAGACAAGGCAATGAACTATTTGAAAAAATGCCTTAAAGAAATGTGGTCTCATAGTGATGGAATGCCATGACAAGCCATAGACAAGGTAGTGAACTCTTTGAAAAAATGCCTCAAAGAAATATGGTCTCATAGTGATGGAATATCATGACAATTGAAAAAATGCTCAAAGAAATGTGGTCTCATGGTGATGGAATGCCTTGACAATTGAAAAAATGCTCAAAGAAATGTGGTCTCATGGTGATGGAATGCCTTGACAATTGAAAAAATGCTCAAAGAAATGTGGTCTCATGGTGATGGAATGCCATGACAATCCATAGCAATTTGCTTGTCATGGCATTCCATCACCATGAGACCACATTTCTTTGAGGCTTTTTTCAAACAGTTGACTGCCTTGTCTATGCTACCACATTTTTCATACATGTCTACCAAAGCATTTTATCAAACAGTTCGCTGCCTTGCTGCTATGGCTAAAAGACTAAAACAAGTGCTTCCAAACAAGCTATGGATGCTTGGAAAAAATCTATCAAAGCATAATAGTAAGTAATAGCATAGGCAAGGCAGTGAACTGTTTGAAAAAAAGCCTCAAAGAAATGTGGTCTCATGATGATGGAATGCCATGACAAGAAAATTGCCATGGATTGTCATGGCATTCCATCACCATGAGACCACATTTCTTTGAGGCACTTTTTCAAACAGTTCACTGCCTTGTCTATGCTACCACATTTTTCATACATGTCTACTAAAACATTTTATCAAATAGTTCGCTGCCTTGTTGCTATGGCTAAAAGCCTAAAACAGGTATTTTCGAACAAGCTATGGATGCTTGGAAAAAATCTATCAAAGTATAATAGTAAACAATAGCATAGACAAGGTAGTGAACTGTTTGAAAAAAAGCCTCAAAGAAATGTGGTCTCATGGTGATGAAATGCCATGACAATCCATAGCACTCAAAGAAATGTGGTCTCACTGTGATGGAATGCCATGACAATCCATAGCAATTTGCTTGTCATGGCATTCTATCCCCATGAGACTACATTTCTTTGCGGCATTTTTTCAAACAGTTTAGTGCCTTGTCTATGCTACCACATTTTTCATACATGTCTACCAAAGCATTTTATCAAACAGTTCATTGCCTTACTGCTATGGCTAAAAGCCTAAAACAAGTGCTTTCAAACAAGCTATGGATGCTTGGAAAAAATCTATCAAGCATAATAGTAAGCAACAAACTATGGTCTAGTGGTTTATTTAGCGCAAAAATCAGCGCGATTTTATTCGCATTTTTTTTGCAAGTTTTAAAAATGTTTTGGCAATTTTGTAGTTTGAAAAGAGAAAAAATCGCTGAAAAGGTCAATGATTTTTTCAAAAAATCGTGAAAAAAATTGTCCAGCCTGCCATTTTTTTTAAATCACGATTAATCAAGATTTTTTGCAGATTTATGCTTCTATGGATCAAACAAATCTACTCGAAGGGCAAGGAGATCCAAATATTTGTGACTAATCATCATATGTCACAAGGCATCTTCAGGGTCTTCTCCAAGTTGGAGTTGTTGAAGGTAATTTAAATTTTATTTTTTAATATATTTTTTAATTTTTTAATTTTAAATTTTTATTGTTGATATGTGACATGTATTTTTTTTATACCATGTTAACTTGTTGAAACTCAATTTGCTTCTCACACAATTGTCTTAAGATGACTTGTGAAGGTGCAAGAGGCCTTGAGTTCTATGGTCATCAACAACCTATGGAGTGTATGGAGGCAATCACACACAAAAAGAGCCCAAAAAGTAAAAGTATTAATCCTAGATGATGAGTGGTGGGCTTGTGTGGAATATGTTTTGAATTTCACCGAGCCCATCATGAGCATGATTATGCATGCTAATACCAATAGCCCATGTTTAATTGAAATTTATGATGGTGTGGATTCCATGGTGGTAAAAATTAGAGCAATATTAGAAGCTAAGGATCATGACCCAACGGAAACATTTTTCAAAATTGTGCAAGAGATTATTGTTGACCATTGGAACAAGATGGCCACCCCCTTACATCTCTTAGCATTTGCTTTGTAGCCAAAGTATTATAGCAAAGAGGTACTTTCATTGCCGAGGAGGGTGCCACCATATAGGGATAGGGAGGTTGCTGCTGGCTATATGGCTGCATTTAGAAAGATATTTTCAAATGAAGATATCCAAAGAATTGTCTTGAGCGAGTTTGGCCACTTCATATCTTCAAAAAATCATGATGTTTCCGCTCTTCTAGACATATACAGGAAAAGTGTTGATGAGTGGTGGTATCTACATGATCAAGGCTCCATTTATTTCCAGCCTCTTGCAATTAAAATACTCTTCCAAGTATGTATCATTTTATTTATTTATTTTCTCATTTTTCCTTCGATGCTATAATGCTATATATTATATTTATTTTATATAATATAATTTTATAATTTATGTTTAAAGTTTTGAATTTATAAAATTAATTACTAAATGTTGTATGCAAACTCAACAGGTTGCAAGTTCTTTTTCAACTGAGCGGAATTGGAGTACATACTCCATCCACTCAGTCAAGCACAACCATTTGGGTGCAAAATAGCCAAAGGATTTGGTCTATGTACACTTCAACCCTCATCTCTTGTCACATAAGAAACCTGAATACAATGAGGGTGTGACAAAGAATTGGGATCTGACCCTTGAGTGTGTTGATTTAGATGCTATAGTTGGACAGTTTTCCGAAGTCTCTATAGATGAGGTAGCTTCTACACTTGACACATCTACAGTTTCCCGAAGTCTCTATAAATGAGGTAGCTTCTTTACTTGACACACCTACAGGGAGTGGCAATCCAATTGATTGTGGTTCAAATGTAATTGAACCAACCAAGTGTTGACCTTGATGCTTTTGATGAAGAAGAAGACTAATAAATATTGATTGTAATTTGAACTTTCATTGTGTAATGACATTTTGAGACTTGAGTATTTTCATTTTTTCAAATTATGAATATGAGGTATTTAAATATTCTATTTATTGGTAATTATGGGAAAAAAATCATTGTACCACTGTACCAAGTTTCGATACATGTACCCACACCCGAATTGGTAACTTAGGTTGAAAATGTAACAGGGTCTCATATCATTTTCAATTTATCAATTAAGAAGGCATGCAAGAGTCTAAGCAGGAAATTTAAGTATCGCCATGAATATTTTTATAGACATATTACTATAATATATATTGGGTTTGGAGAGGGATGCTTAAGACTATTTCAATTGATGGCCCCATGTCGGACAATCATCATTTGGGAATTGAGCACTTCACCAAGTCTACCGGGAGAACTCCATGGAAAGAGTATTGGGCAAGGTTGGGTTAGACAACATGAACACTCTACCACAACAAGGACAAGGCAAGGGAAGGAGTTTCTAACACTTTTATTTCTTCCACTTTTGTTGTTGAGTCCTATGTTGATTCCTAACCAACAATCGATAGTTAGGGAGAGGGAGTTCATGTTGTCCACTTGCTAATCACTAGGAGCTACACAATGCCCAAATCACCCCAGAAGTGGAATTTGTTTGTTGATGCTCAATTATAAATATTTATAATTTATACATATAATATTTTAATTTTAACTATAAATATTAAATATATTAGTATATTATTTCAAATTTTTAAATATTTATAGTATTAGTTTTGTTTGGCATATGCTGTATTTGAAATTTTTGTTTTGGACTATAAATATATATGTGAAAATAAATAAATATATATAATTTTTATATTTTTGTACATGCCTAGAAAGTATCAACCCCAAAAAATGTCGCACCAACATATTGTACCCATCCCCAATTCTAATTTGGTAACTTACAACAAATAAAAGAAATAGATCTTGAAAAGTGGAACTTAACTAAACATTTGCAAAAATGGCAATTAGCAAGTTTAACATTATATGAATTAGACTCCAACTTAAATTATTTCTTGTTTTTTTTTTTTTATTCTACTTTTTGTTTATTTGTAACTTGTAATATCAAGTTTTTTATAGGATTTGAGTTCATTTTAGAGGGTTGGAGCACATATGTCTTCATTCATTATGTGAAGAAGATAAGTTGGTAACTAGTAAAGCAAAGGACCTTGTACGTGTTCATTTCAATCTTTATCTCTTGTTGCATTCCTCCACAAACCATATAAATGGATCTAGCTAGATGACTTTAGGATGTGCCGCCTGAGATGAGTGACATCGATATATATATACCATTATTGAGAGTTTTGACATAACAATTGGATCCTTTGATACATTTTAATCTAGTTTTGAGTGTAGTTGGTGGTTGTACTCAATCCAACTATCTTGGCTCTCTAAAGAATCTTGATAATGTGTAACTCCAATATCAAGAGAATAATGATGACATTTTTTATAGCATCTAATTCTATCAATGTATTTATTTTGATGACAACTATATCTAAATATAAACATTTTGGAATAAATACTGTTTATATTGCTTCAAAAGTAATTAAAATCTCCTCTAATAGCCCATAAA
>VDFB02335496.1:0-59910 GCA_007258455.2 Sequoia sempervirens
TAAAGGTAAGGAAAATGCTTATTACAATAATCTATTGAGTAGAGTATTGTGAAAATTTTTAAATATTTTCAATTATAGAAAGTAGAAATATATATACAAATAAAATAAGCAATTTAAAATAACACAAATTAATGTTGAAAACCCCCTTTTAGGAGAAGAATCATCTCAAGAGAAAAAAATAGCAAATAGCATGCCAAAGTTGGAAAAAATAGTATTAAGTAAACTCAATGAATAAAATTATTTTATAGAGTAAAATATTATAGGAGTATCCCCAACATGTAAAACTGCAATATATTCAGTGGCCTAACAATACTTGTAAATGAACCATACAAAATTCAACTCCAAGCAAGAAATGAATAGATTATGTACAAACTAGAAACCATGATGATTTGGAAAAATAATTTTCAAACACATAAGAGGTATGACACCCAAATTATTTATTTCAAATGCTAACACCCCTCCTAGCTATAGGTCTTCTTAGATATTTTTAGAATATTCCTTACACATCTCACATTGTAATAACCTTTCATATTGGACCACCCAAATGTGGGAACCAAATTTTTTTCTCATTCAACATTTAAAAAGATGCTCCATGGAATGTGTAACAATCACCTCATAGTTTTAGTCAATATTACAATTTAATTTTCTTCAATATGTGCTCTAACATTTCCTAGAATCCATTATATGTAACTCCCTTCATGATGATATTACACACACTACAAATACCTAAAATATTCCACCTCAAAGTGGGGTGCCTACCTTCTCATATGAATCCAAATATTTACTAAATACAAAATCTAGTCATCCTCTAAATGGGATTCCATCTATGTGACAAGAAGAAAAATTATTCAAAAATTAAATAGAAAGTGATTATAAAATATATCAAGAAAAAAATTATCAATGCAAGGTTGAAACACCTTCTTTTGGAATTCTCCCACTTGTTGAAAAGCTTCAGAGAGAAAAAGTGAAACCCACAAACACTAAAGCCTAACTAATTTAGGCTAAGAGGTGTAAAGACTCAGTACAAATTTATTAATAAATTTAAAATATTTAACAGAAATTCAACCATCTCCAACATCACCCTCTCATCATCTACCATGCTACAAATAAAATTGTATTGAAAAATAATATTCTTTTTGTCACATAAAATTTTAGGTTTACTTGGTCACCTAAGTTATAAGACTCAAATCCCTAAGGTCTTATAATATTCTAGGTGCCAAGTGTGTCGAGCCTAGGAAAAATACTACAATCCTATCTTTAGGTTAGGTAGATAAGGACCAAATATTTAGGTGAGTAAGAAGTCCTTCATTTCTAGCTCTACAAGGCTAAGATGACTTTCCCTAAAATGTTGAATTGATGATTGGAAGATTAAGAATTACCTTACAAAAAACTATATCCACTATGTAGTGTATCCCAATACTAGTGCCACTATATTCCTATTTTCTAGTTTGGAGATGTAAGGAGGACCACCTAAAAAAATTATGGGTTGACCCATTTCATGACTACCCAGGGGTTAGTTCTTGTTCGAACCATTATCATAAAAAGTATCCCACCTAGAGGTTTCATTTACAATTAGCTCCTAAAAAGGTTTATTTAAAAAAATTTAAAGATTTCAACACTCAACCATTCACATTAAGTAAAGTAGACAAGAGAAATTTTGCACAATTTTTTGCTAATTTATTTTTCCTATATTATAATCATAAGGATTTCAATCATCCTTTATTACATATATTTACATAAGATGACTACTCATAATATTCGAGTGGAGTATATCCCTAAGATTCACTTTCAAAAACATAGTTGTGGGTAACATACCCCTCTAACTCACTATTAGATAAGATTGCTATAAGTTTAGGAGACAAGGGTATGTGAGGTTCCCTTCTAATCATTGGTGGAATAACACTCCACTCTATGGGTATATCCCTTGAGTGTGGTAAAGGATCATACTTGGCTGGTGAAACAGGAGGTATGAACTTGATTGCTTCCTACATTTTATTTCTCTCTACTTTGATGCATGAAAAAGCACTACTAAAAGTCTCAATATCACTAGGACATATCTCCCCACTAAAACCAATTCCTTCTATAGTTTTAACTATGGATTCTCTTTCTTTCTTGGATTTTAGGTAGTAGTTATTTCCAATCACGTAATTCCTTGAAGTCATCCTAAGTTGCACCATATTTGTATAAGAAGTCTGGACATTAGCTACACATAATGTTGGATAAAAAGAATAGCATAATGAGCTCATAGCTTACAATAGATTAATGGTACAAGAGTATAGTGGTCAAGATGTCCACATGTGGAATGCACATCTTCATATTCTTTTATTTTCTTTTTAGGTTTGCAAGACCTTAATCTTGTCTTCTTAATCAACCTCATGACAATAAACTTGTAAAACTCAACTAGAAAATAAGTTTCTAAATGAACACATAAATTTCCACAAAACTGAATGTTTATTTTTTAGGGAGGGAATTTATGAAATTATTCTACATACGCTAAATTATAAAGCGTAATGGGGGGCTATGCTATTACAACATGTATTCTTGTGATTCTCACCTCATGTGAGTGTGCTTTGGTCACACCTTCTCTATCGCTAAATTTATTACACACTGTGGATCATAGTTAGTCTACTTATATTCTCTTAGCATTAAGGGGTACTATGCTAGTATTATACTAATACTTCTTTCAATAAAGCAGTTGAGAAATATTCTTTCTTGAGAGGCCTCATGAACCTTATATCTTGATCTCTCGTATGGGGGATTGATTTACTAGATTATAGTGTGAGATTCTAGTACTGCTTATCATAGTACTATTTGTATTATCAACTTCACAGAGTGATCAACATTGTATACATCGGTTAAGTAGTATTCACCAATTCACTCATGCAATATTTGTATCTTTCATCTTGATTCAAATTTATTGGAGGTTCATTCATTCCAATAGAAAACTTTGAAATTATTTAGGACTTCATCATAATGTTCCTCTAATCAAGGGAAATATTTTATAAGGTGTTAAATCCTTATAATTCTCCATTTTTGAGAGGATTTTTGTTCCCACAAGGTTTTCTCCTTTTTCTCCTTTTGTAGAATAATGTATTGTACATGGGTGCCTAACATGACCTCTAGTTGAGACCCATTTATATTTATATTGCACTTTTGTGATCTCCCCAAGTATCACTTAAGGAGGATTGTTAGTGTGAATATTTAATCTATTCACTATACTTAAGTATATATAGGTTGATGATGTTAGACAACATCTTGTGTAACCAAATGTACACCTTTTAGAACTGTAGAAGTTACCAAGTTATTTGGTTAACCTTATGTACACACCTTTTGAGGTTGGAAGTCTTTCCATCTCACCTCAAGGTCACTCATCACTTGGAACATAAGTTTTATAACTTGGTCATAGATATTTTTGGTTTGCACACTCCAAGTTATCATAAGGTGGACACCTAGAAGACACTTTCTAATCATTTGTGCCATTTCATGGGGAATTCATCAATTCATCTGACAAGTGGATTTCCTAATCATTTCCTATATAAGAAAGGATTTTTACTCATTGTAATTTGGTTCATCTATAAAAAAGCTTATATATTATTCATTTGTTCTTGTCTTTTATCTCCTAGATCTCCTAGTTTCTAATACAAATGGTGATTAATTAATACTATGCTTAAGAAATTATATGATCATTATTAGGTTAGGTAAATAATTTTAGTGTCTATAGCTACCTTGCATTACCTAGCCCCATGTTGAATCTTTCACCTTTACCTAGACCACTCGACATGATCCTTGAAGCCTTATCACCTAATATTTTATTTGTCTGTGTTATTTCATCTCGACTATAGAATTTTCACCTCCTTGCTCTTTTCTATTTTTTTCTTTTGTCCCACCTTAAAAAAATATCTAGGAGTCATAGAATTAAAAGCCTACCCTTGAATACATTAGCTAGTATAATGACATAAAAAGAACCCTCTAACTTGGCCTCAATTTAGTGTTGTAATGTATCTAACATATTCAAATTAGGTCTTGGGCTTGTTTGAATCAAATGAGCTTATTTTTGCCTTATTTGGAGTGGTATAAAGTGTTGTGACATACTTTCACACTTTTATAGAGTTTTATTTAATAATTGGGCTCCTTTATGCTTTAATTCGATTATTTTACATCCACAAGCCTCATTTAATGCATATTTTTGAGGATAATCCTAACACAAATCAGTACCCAATCATAATTCAGGTGTTTTTGGCTTGTGTGGCCTAGATTTAGTGATCTGGGACTCATTTGTCACCTTGGGAAAAAGAGTCCCACCTAGGTTTTTGGGTCTCAAACTTGGTTTCACACGTTTCTAATCATTTTTTAAAATGGTCCCAAAAATTATGCCTAATGGGACTCATTCGCCATCTTGGGTGAATGAGTCTCGTTTGGCCCAAATTCAAAATTAATTCAAATTTTTGGCATGATTTTTACCCTCCTAGATCTGATGTCGGTTGTATTGTTGTAATTTTAGGAATCCTTGCATAATTAAGTATAAATACAATTTTCTTTCACTCATTTCAACCCCAAACATTCAGGTATTCATGGATATAGTTATTTTGAGTTCATAAGAGCATTCAAGAGAATTCAAGGGAAAATTATCATGCATTTTAGAGCATTATTCAAGCATCAAGTATCATGTCAATAATTTTATGTATCATGTTTCTTTTTGAGCTAACAATTGTGATGTAGGGTTTCATGATTCAAGATAGCATTCCATTCAAGATCTATCACCTTCAAGCAAGAGTCCAGATCTACATCCATTGGAGCCATCTGATACATGTTTGCAACACTTCATTACTAGGTTTTGGTGAGTTGTAACATCACATTTTGTTCATTCATCATTCTCCATTCCTACTTCATTCTATTTCAAGGTTTGATTACCAAAATGGGGTTTGACAAATGAAAACCCATTTCCACTAACAAAACAATATTTTTCCCTCTTTAGTTTTTAATTTTTAGGTTTAAATTGAAGAAACATTGAAGAGAAAGATTGGAGAAAGCTATCAAAGTTACTAAAATTTTCAAAGTTTTCATCAAGCATTGGAGAATATTGGAGAACACGTACAAGTTGATTTGCATATATTCAGATCTATATACATGAAGAAGTAGATTAAGAAGATTGAGAAGAGAAAATTCAGATCTTGAAGTTTCAAAAAACTCTAACTAGATTGATTCGCCACTTTAGGTGAATGAGTCCTAGTTTTGGTCAAAATTTAGATTTTTACAAATTTGGATACCCATTTGCTAGATTCCTGTTCCCACATAGAGACCTATATTTTGTACTGATTTTCCTAGCTTGGAAAATGAGTCCCACTGAGCATTAAAGTCAAAATTTCCAACATATTAGATCTCCTTCAAGTCATCTCTAGATTCCTAGGTGCGCACATTTCATCTTGCAACTTTCTGTCTTGTTTTGCATACTTTTCTAGGTCATTTTGTAAGTCATTGCATCATATTAGGTTTTAGTGTTACATCTTGCATTTCATTTTTCTTTCCAAGTATCAACTTGGTGGTGAACCCCTCATTAGTTTACAATCATCCCCTAGGACAACCCTATTGCAATATCTCTTTCTCCTTTGCATCGAGATCTCTAGGGTCATCCTTGTTCATGAAATCGGAAAGTGGGTGTGCTCTATGTCTTAAATCATATGATAGGACCTCTAACCCATTTTTCATCTTTTCATTTTGGTGAACCTGCATTTATAACATTATAATTCTGATTTGTTGTGCATCGTCATCCTAGATCTTGCTTGCATTAACATTGCATTAGGATTTACATTAGTTAATTGACATTCTAGTGTTTCTAATTTTGCATCAATGAAAGTTAATATAGCTTGCATTTTTACAGCTAATTTCATTAAAAATCAAACAAAATCTACATTTTCACTTAGTTTTCAGATCATATAACATAAAAGGCATAAAAATAAATTAAAAATTTCTGAAATTTTTGAAAAAATCCCCCATTGGGACTCATTCACTACCTTGGGTGAATTTGTCCCAATGCAGATTCTACATTGCATTTTTCAACATTTAAAGCACTGTTTCTATGCTCCTATTTGTTGTCGACACCTTTTTGTTCTAGTTTATAGGATTTTTGTTTCATTCAATTCATTGCAACTAGTTTAAATTAGTTCATCTTGTGCATTACTTAAATTCAAAATTGCATCTAGACCATTGCATTTCACACTATTGCATAGTCTCGAATTTGAAATTTTCATCATGGATATGTGTTTTGGTAAGCTTTGGATGTCCTTGAAATCCTTAGTGGATGTGTCATGTTGTGCTTTTGGAAATCATCCCAATGAAATTGAACTGACTCGTGCTCCCTCAACTCCTAATGTATGTCCTCCTCATGATGTTGACATCATTGGAGAAGATGATGATAGCATGAATAAGTTCTTGAATGATTGTATTAATAACCTTGAAGTTAATGCATCCTTTCACGTATCAATGGAAAAACCAATAGCCCATATAATTCCACCTATTTAAATTTTTGGTTACTTACACCCTGAAACTAAGACAAGAATTGAACCTTTATAAGTTCCCTCTAGTAGGTGAACCTAATTCCTCTAAGCAAGAAAATACTCAACCATTATATGTTAACAAAGTGATAGACACTCCTATCAACCTTGAAGAGACATATGGAAAATACTTTACAATCTTGAGAAAAAAATGATGTAATACAACAAGTGAACATGAAATTCATCAACTCTTAGAGAAAATACCAATTGAAAGCACTAAAGGCATAGGATATCAAGATCCTCGTCTGGATATGAATGTCCTTTTTCCTAAAGAACAACCAATGATTCATAATAGTGACAAGGATGATAGGATGACCTTAGGTCCTCCTCCTCAATAGTCAACTACAAAAGTTGGTGAATCTAGCAAATGTAAAAGACCTCACAAACTCAAGAAACTACAATTCCCTTACCCACCAACTAACATTGAAAGGAATTTGCAAATACTCTTACATAGAGGATTGATTACATTAACCCCCATAAGAGAAGACTGGAAACCAAATCCTAAGAAAAAATGCACATCAAACTACTGATACAATAGAATGATTAGCCATAGCACCAATGAGTTTCATACTTTACACCAACTAATCAAAAGGCTCGATATTATAAATATAGCCCCTTAAAGCGGGACCCTTTTCACCCCTTGTCATGTAATAGTTGTATAATTTTGTATTCTCACCATTAGATGATCTTTCCCATCACCTACCTTGGCTCATTCTTGTCTTAGACTCATTGTGGGAAAGAGGTAGATAGCCTTCTCCTAGTAATGCATTTTTTGTTGTCCCTTAGGCTAGTTTTCCACCATTCATTTATATAGACTAATATTGGGATGTGGATGACCTACTTTAGGTTGAATCGCGTGTGCCTTACTAGTTTCTTTGCATTATTTCTTTTTATTTTTCTTTTAAGTGATTACATGTGTGTAATGTGATCCCCTGTATTGTTTTGTTTGATGTATCCCTCTCTCTTTGTGAAATTCCTCTATTTGTACCTTGATTCTTCTTTATGTTGTAAATATTTTATCTTTCCCTTTTATTTTTTTCATTTATCTTGTGTTTTCATTTTGGGGATGATGCAAGGCATTGAGACATTTATGTCTCTTTCATGTTGACTCAAATCCTTTTCCTTTTATATTTCCATTTGTCTTGTGTTTTCCTTTTGGGGATGACACAAGGCACTGAGACATTCATGTCTCTTCCATGTTTACCCAAAAGCTTTGCCTTTATATTTTCATTTGTCTTGTGCTTTCCTTTTGGGGATGATGCAAGATGTCGGGACACTAATTTCTCTTCCATATTGACCTAAAAGGTTTTTCTTTATTTTCACTCTCTTTATGTCATTCCTCTAGTTCTATTTGTATTTTGGGAATGATGATAATTCTGAGCTGTCTAAAACATTGTAGCAAGAACATACTCACTCCAAATCCATATATCCCTTATGTGGGTATGTGTAGAATCATCATGGAAAAAACAGGCCCATAAGTGGCAAAAAATTCAAAAAAATCAGAGTTAGGAAACTTGACATAATTTTTTTAATAAGTTATCTATATTATTTCAAACATATGTAAGAATATCTAAATCTATAGCAAATTGAATTTAGTTTCTAAAATAGTAGGTTTGTTTAAAAAAAAAATCTATTTGGTGAAAATTTGAAATTTCAATGCAGTGGTACTTAAATTTCGTGGAAAAGAAAGTAGGTGTTTTTGACCACCCTAACAACAATAAAATGATAATATTTTTATAATATTTTAGATATAAGTAGAGGACTCATGCTCCGATGTGATGCATATTTTTGTAATTTTTTTCCAAGTAAATAATTAATTATGAATTTTTATAACAAATTTTAAAAGAATATAAAAACTCGTATGTTTGACCACCTTAACTTGGTCAAAACTTCATGAAATTCATTTTTTATTTATTTAATCCTATATTATATTAAGCATAGAATGTGACACATGTTTTGAATTCAAAAAATGTGATACCATTTGAAAGCTATAGATGTTTTTCAATCAACCTATCAATCAAGACTTTAGTCATAATTTAAATAGAAAATGAATAATAATTACTTATTAAATTCAATGTAAATCATAATTTATATCACTTGAATGTTGAGAATCTCCTTTAAAAACCCTTTTTGTTTCATCAATTTTGGGTAAAAAAATAGTCGTCAGCCACATACCCATCATATTGCCACTTTTTGGCCCATCATGATCCTGCACATACACAAACAATAAAGAATACATGAGAGATAAATTGGAAAGCCCTATTACAAGTCATATGTTTCCAAATAAATTTATTTCATATAAAATAAAATACAGGGGTTTCCTCCAAGATAAAACTCCAAATACACAAACAATAAAGAAGACATGAGAGATAACTTGGAAAGCCCTATTACAAGTCATATGTTTCCAAATAAATTTATTTCATATAAAATAAAATACAGGGGTTTCCCCCAAGATAAAACTCCAAACACACATGGGTATGTGTAGGATCATGATGGGCCAAAAGTGGCAATATGATGGGTATGTGCCGACAACTATTTTTACCCAAAATTGATGAAACAAAAGGGTTTTTAAAGGAGATTCTAAAATTTCCACCGATATAAATTATACTTTACTTTGAATTTAATAAGTAATTATTATTCATTTTCTATTCAAATTCTGACTAAAGTCCGATTGATAGGCTGATTGAAAAACATCTATAGCTTTCAAATCCGGTATCACATTTTGAATCCAAAACATGCATCACATTCTATGATTCACATACTATAGGATTAAAAGAAAAATGAATTTTATGAAGTTTTGACCAAGTTAAGGTGGTCGACATACAAGTTTTATATTTTTAAAATTTGTAATAAAAATTCATAATTAATTATTTACTTGGAAAAAGTTACAAAAAAATATGCATCACATTGGGGCATGAGTCCTCTACTTATCTCATTTTTTTAAAAAATAATATTATCATTTTATTGTGGTTAGGGTGGTTAGACAAACACCTACTTCTTTTTTTTCCCCTGAAATTTAAGTACCATTGCACTAAAATTTCAAATTTTCACTAAATAGATTTAAAACCTAGTAGTTTAGAAACTACATTCAATTTTCTACAGATCCTATTCTTAGATATTTTTGAAATAATCTAGATAAATTATTCAAATTTTTACATCAAGTTTCCTAACTCTAATTTTTTTGAATTTTTTGCCACTTAAGGGCCTATTTTTTCCATGATGATCCTGCACATACCCGTTTTCATTAACCATTTCCTACTTTAAAGTAATTGCTCATATTATGGTGTTTAAAAATTTCTTTAAAGTGGGGGCATGCATTGTCATTATTCTTTTTTATTTTTCTTTCCATGTTTCATGGTGTAGTCTTTTTACTTTATAGGATGCATCTTTTTCTTTGTGGATGACATTGGTTGTGGTGTTCTTCAAGAGCATGATTCTCTTAGCATATTGCATTCCACTTAGTGCCTTGATGGGACACACTACATCCCCTAAGTTGTTAATTTTCTATTATTTGATTGGTCCTCTCTTGGAAACATTAGGCACAATGTTTCCTAAGTTAAGACCTCACATGAACTAATCAAGACTCCCTTGAATGTTCCTTATTGTTGCATTTGCATTTTTAGTTATTTAGGCACCTTGCATAATATAGCTTGCATGCTTGTGGAGCCATCTTGTCTATTAATGAGCTCCAAGCATACAAAGCTTTGCTTGTCTCATGAAGCTCAAAATCTATTTTTTGCATGCCACCTTCTCTAAGTTATCAAGAGGTATAACTTTGGTATGGTTTTGATGGGAAACTAAACACGGACATGAATTTCCATTAGCAAATTGCATGTGTGCATGAGCACATACTAGCCATGAGTGTGTGTGTGTCTCACCTTCTTGGACTTCTCACCTAGTGGATATCCTAGATTTTTGTTTCCTTAGAGTGAGTATGGATTTTTTTTCTAGAAAAAACATCCTAGATTTGATCCACATCATGATGAAAAAATGGTAAAAAATTAATCTACCCATTTCTCTTGCATGTTTTTTCATTTTCTTTATGCTTTTGAAAGTGCATTCTTATGCCTTGTTGTTTCTCTTTATATTATTTTCATGTCTTTTCTTTTGTGCTTATGTTTTTTTTTCATAGGACCTTGGTCCTAGGGGCTTGTACAACCCTCTTGATCATAGTCATCCTATCTTACCACCATTGGTGAATTAGAACTCCTCTTAATCATTTCCATTCTATCTTAATAGCATTGGTGCATTTGTTCTGCTTTAGTGTGATTTGGAAGAAAGTTCCTCCTCTTAATAAAGTGGGGGCTAGATGTAATGATAGAAAAATATCCCCCCTAACTGGACCTTGATTTAGTGTTATAATATGTCTAACACATTCACATTAAGTCTTGGGCCCTTGTGAATAAAATAAGATTATTAGTGCCTTATTTGGAGTGTTGTAAAGTGTTGTGACACACTTTCACAATTTTTTAGGGGTTTTTTAATAATTGGGCTTCTTTATGCTTTAATTGGCCTTATTTTGAATCCACAAGCCTCATTTAATGCATCTTTCTAAGGATAATCTTGACACAAATTAGTACCCAATCATAATTCAAATGTTTTTGTCTTGTGTGGCCTAGATTTAGTGGTTTGGGACTCATTCACTACCTTGGGAAAATGAGTCCCACCTAGATTTTTGTGTCCCAAACTTGGTTTCACACCTTTCTAATCATTTTTTAAAATGGTTCCAAAAATTATGCCTAATGGGACTCATCCACCACCTTGGATGAATAAGTCCCATTTGGCCCAAAATCAAAATTTATTCAAAATTTTAGAAATATTTTATCCTCCTAGATTTGATGTCGGCTTGTAGTGTTTAAATTTCAAGAATACTTGCATAATTGAGTATAAACACAATTTTCATTCACTCATTTTAACCCCAAGAATTTAAGTATCCATGCATATAGTATGTTTGAGTTCAAGTGTCTACAAGAGCATTCAATAAAATTTAAGGGAAGATTATCAAGCATTTTAGAGAATTATTCAAGCATGAAGTATCATGTGAAGGATTTCATACATCATGTTCATGTTTTTGAGATAACAATTGTGATGTAGGGTTTCATGATTCAAGCTAGCATTTCATTCAAGATCTATCACCTTCAAGCAAGAGTCAAGATCTATATCTATTAGAGTGATCTCATATAAGTTTGAAACACTTCATTACTAGGGTTTAGTGAGTTTTAACATCACATTTTTTTCATTCATCATTCTCCATTCCTATTTCATTCTATTTCAAGGTTTGATTACTAAAATGAGGTTTCACCAATGTAAACCCCTTTCCACTAACAAAATGTAACATATTTTCCTCTCTTTAGTGTTTAATTTGTAGGTTTAGATTGAAAAAAAATTGAAGAGCAAGATTGGAGAAATTTGTGAAAGTGCCTAAAGTTTCAAAGTTGTCATCAAGAATTGGAGAACATTGGAGAACACCTACAGGTTAATTTTGATAGATTCATATTCAAAAACTTGAAGAAGTGGATTGAGCGGACTGAAAAGAGAATAATCAAATATTAAGGTTTTATAAAACCCCAACTAGACGGATTCACCACTTCTAGTGAATGAGTCCTAGTTTTTTTCAAATTCATATTTTTTGCAGGTTCACATACCCCTTTGATAGATTCATGTTCTTGCATAAAAATATAGATTTTGGACTAATTCACATAGCTTGGAAAATGAGTCCCACTCAGCATTAAAGTTATATTTTCCAGCATTTCATACCTCCTTGCAGTCATCTCTAGATTCCTAAGTGCACACATTTCATCTTGCATCTTTCTATCTTGTTTTGCATACTTTTTTAGGTCATTTTGTAAGTCATTGCATCATATTAGGGTTTAGTGTTACATCTTGCATTTCATTTGTCTTTCCAAGTCTTAACTTGGTTGTGAACCCATCATCAGTTTACAATCATGCCCTAGGACAACCCTATTGCAATATCTCTTTCTCCTTTGCATCAAGACCTCTAGGGTTATCCTTGAATGAAATTGGAAAGTGGGTGTACTCTATGTCCTAAATCATATGATAGAACCTCTAACCCATTTTTCACCATTTAAACTAGAAAGCCCTCACCTGGTGGACTATTTCAACTACCTATGAACACTATAAGATGATTTAACCACTAAAACTAATGGACTGAGATACTAAGAAATATCTTGTATATTTTTTTTGTTCAACCATGCCATAACTGACTATAAAGTAATACATTATTAATATAAAAGGTCAGTTGTAGATCAAATGCATAAAATCCATACACTCTTTCAAGGTAAATTTAGACATATTAGGCCTTTATTTTATGTGTGATTGAAAGAGAAACAATGTTAAATGGGTATTGGAATCCTATATGTCATACAAATTTAATATTTGTAAGTTTTAATATAGATTCTAGCATCGTTCCCTATGGTAACAAATTCTTGAGGGTTTCTTGTATGCTAGAAATTATTGACCTTATATTTTCTACCTATAATGGGAGTATAATGTCCCAAAAAAAGATTTCTTAGATGACTAGGGGTTTCTAGAAAATAAAGGTTGAAAAAACGTATTCGTAGAGCCAACAAGAAGAAAAAATTGTAGCAACAAATACCTGGGAAAGATGTTTTGTATATTGATGGTCAAGGTTCATCTTGAATGTATAATAAACATAAATAACATATAAAGAAAAAAATTAATGAGAATATATGGAATATATGTAACATATGTATGTTTCTAGATGTGTCATTACCTATTTGGTCATCTAAAAGACTATAAAATAATTCCAAATTTTTAAAAATTTATCTTCTCATGGAAAATAGATAAATGTACAAGGTTATTTTTAGATTACTAAGTAGAATCTTTTTAAATTCTAAAATTTATATTTAATTCTCATTTATTGGTGCACAACCTATTTTATGTATACTTATAGATAGATATTGTCTTCAAACACGTCTTCGTTAAGGTATACCATTGTGGTTTTAGTTATTACATGTTTTTTATGAATCGTGGACTTTGTTTACCTATTTGAATAGGAACACATAAATATTCTTAAACCTCTTAATCACCTTAATACACCATAAATAATAAATCATAAACATCATTTAATTTTGTGGTGTAGTTATTGGTATTTTCTTATGTCTAAATATGTACAATAGATATATGGGGCTACCAAATGTCATATTTGAAGCTTTTCAAATAATCAAATCTTCATATATAAATTTAAGAAATAATGGCAATCAAAAATTATATTTGAGATATTTCACATCATATATTATCTAATTTAATATGATTATTAACCTTAAATATTACAAATCAACATATCAACATGACATGATAACATAAATAGGGGTACATTACATTGAGTATGGTTTGTAACAAGGTAAATATTTTTTGCTATAGTAATATATATCCCAACACCTTAGGGAAACACCCTTTTAGATTAGTCTAGCTAGATTTGATGGATTTCCTACCCACCTCAATATTTTTCTATTTTTTCCCAACCTTAAATAAGTTTGTGGTCATGTTCTAATATTGAAAACACCTAACACACAGGAATTAATTAGTCTTTACATATTTGGGACCCAAATCTATATCACTAACATTTCACACATAAAAAAATTTCCCAATATATAGTAATATGAACTAAGATGTTAAATTTAATTTTATTTTCACATTTATTTAAATTCAAGGCTCAAAATTAAGACATGGGAAAAGAGGACAAAAGACATGGCATATTTATCTAAGGTACAGGTATAAAATTTCTCAAATGATACTTTCTCCCATAGTAAATAATAATAAAAAATATTTTTTAATATAAATATTCATTTTTCAAGAAATAGGGTAAACTATAATTATTTCTAAATTCACCATTGACAACATCATCTTGAACATTTAAAATTTATCTCAAAAAATACAATTTTTTTTCAAAATCTAAATATATCATTTTGATTTTAATTCACACAAAATCACTATTTTTAACTTGAGTCATTATTTTATACCCACATAAAATTTTGAGAATAATTTACCATAAATTTCATTCTTTATAAAAAAATTATAATTAAAATTAAGACATATAAATTAAAATAAATAAAATAATTTACTCTTGTAAGCACTAGATTAATACCTGCATTGGAAAAATTCAACAATGGTCCAAAGGATAGGGTTCTCTTATAGCATAAAACTTCAAGAATATTTATTGCTAGAAATAAATCTAAATCTCAAACCTTCATATTCCAATGTATAATCCTAATTGAAGCATATATATTTCTATGAATTTTATTTCAAAGGAGAAAGAGAGATGGTTTTAAAAATATATATAAGCCTCTTTCTTTCTTTTAAGAAAAGTTTTCTTTTAATTTCCCACTTGAAAAATATTTTAAAGTAAGACTTTTCTAACAATTAAATAATTTTCACTACTTATTTTCTTTCAAAAAATAAATAAATTACATTTACATTAATTACATCTCAATCTAATATATCAATATTATATTGTACCTAAAAATTTTGTATGCAAGTAATTTGAATATATTAATACAATTTGACATGTTTAAATATGGTATTTGTTAAAATGGCTAAAAGTGATTGAAACCCTATTGTCAACCCCCAAGAAAACTTCACAAAACCCTTGCAAAATGGTTGCTACCAACCCTAATGCCAAGCATAAGTTGAAATCTCTTGCCAACTAGTCCACTCCTAGAACTAACCTTAAACCCTTGGCCAATTATTATAACAAGAAGGCCAAAAAAATCAATCTCAGAGCTAAAATATGATAGTGACGGGGCTTTGTGAGATTAAATTTTTTACTGTTAAAAATTCCAACAAGCAAGCTATGAAGGAAACCCTAGATACAAAGAGGAAGAGGTTGACCACCTTCTTTGTCAAAGAAGAAAACTTAGAGAATGGAGAGAAGGATGTTGCTACTAATAATGCTTTTGATTAGGATAAAATGATGATTATGGACCATAATGTTAGTTCTAAGAATTCCACTATGAGAAGATCCCATAGATTGGCTATTTAGAAGATGACCAAGGTGACTGCCAATGAAATTTCAAGTGATTCTAAACAAGATAAAAGAGATGATAACATCAATACTTATATGGAGAAGGATGTTAAGGAATTCATTGATGGATCAAACCATTTTATTGAGCATAATAAAATGATCATGGAGGGCTCCATGTTAGACTCCATCCCCATTCATGAGCACAAAGATGAGATAATCCATAACTATGAGAAAACACCCCAAGATTATAATGATTTGATGGCTCAAGTGATTACACTTAAAAGGATTAAGCTTCCTTATTTACTATCACTATGACTTTGGTGATCTAAGAGGATATCAATAAGCATGATACTTCTATTGACACCAATTCTATCCAACAAAAGATGGATTTTTCAAATTCCTCATGGAGGAATGGGAAAACATTTGCAAGTATCCCGGGTCTATGGGTTATTTTTTTGTGGTTATTTCCTCTATTCATGTCTATTTTTCAACTATTTATTTGTTGTATATAGTACATTTTATCTATGTTGTTGAACTTTCTACTCTAATCTATTGCCCTTTTATCTTTTTGTGTTAAGGGTACAACACCCTGTAAATGCTTCTTATCAAATCAAAAATATAAAATTAAAAAAATTAAATTTAAATTCCAAACTATAGACATTAAATTTCTAAAATCTAATCTTTTAGTCTAAGGACAATTAAATATATTTTTATTTTCTATTTTTGAAAATAAAAGAATTTTGTAAATATCATTTTCCACTAATGCATAAATATTATCCTTTTAATTTTAAGCAAGGGGAATATTTATGTAACATTAGAAACATATATTTTGAAATAAAATAATATAAAATGAGAGATAATAAAACCACCACACACAAACATATAGATCCACAATTTATACCAATTCAAATAATGTTTTCACAAGTATTAATAAAATATATCTTGCAACTAGAATTTAGTTAATTAGGGAATATATACACAACATATTTTCCAAACAATATATTATGGATTAAGCAATAGATGTACTAGAAAATTCATGTCACTACGTTGAGCATAATGACTACACAAAGTGGGGTGGTCAAGTGAATCCATGTCTTCTCCTCCACATCCTTCCATTGGTAAAATACTTGTATAAACATGTTCTACAGTCTTAAGGAAAATCATGATATGCAATGATGTAGAACAATAGTTGAAGAAACATATAATGACCAATGAAGATGTGTAAACTAATAAAGCATATACTATCATAATTAAATAATATAATATTGAGCTCAACATATCTAATCATTTCATGAGAAAGATCATGAGAAGGTAGGAGTAAACACATGAGTGGGAGCTACACAAACTAAAATTTAAATTTTGTATATTTTCCTTAGTTTTGGCTGTCACCCTTTGAATGAAATTGTTGTAATAAAAATCTAAGATACCCAAGTGTTACAAGATTAAGTGATTTATTTCTTGAGGGAAGCAATCACTTTCAACTAAGAATACAATTCCACACAATTTTTTGTGTCAAACAATACAATAAACGAAAAACATTAATTAATTCTTGATCTTTTGTAAAAAATTTTAAAGGCATTTAATTACATATTCATTTCATCACCATTTCTTATTGAATAATATTGAGCTTCATTCAAGACATCATAATAAAAACATCTAGGGAACACTTGTATTCATGCATTAAAATTGATTATAGTTTACATAATCATTCTAAATGATTTTGTACATTTAGAGACTATTGTCCTCGATTATTCATAAACATAAAGCTAGTCTTTATTTGAGGTTACCTAAAAGAACTTTTTCCCTAAAAAAATGATGTCTCTTTGTATTAGAATTAGGAAGATCTAGGAGATGAGAAACAACCAAATGAGTGTTGCATATGATTGTATTTAGTTAACTATTAACAATGAGCTCAAACCCTCATTATAAAGGATGAGGATGAGAAAACTCATGCCATAAGAATAGGAAATCACATGTCATGGATTGACGAGAGGACTCCTCATCCTGCAGTGGTGGTGAGTTGCTCTCCTCTATGCAAGGGAGAGGTATTGAGAGGGGAGAAACAAGAACATGAACAATGCATAAGATTGTATTTAGCTGACTATTAACAATGAGCTCAAACCCTCATTATAAAGGATGAGGATGAGAAAACTCATGCCACAAGAATATGCAATCGGATGCCATGGATTGAGGAGAGGACTCCTCATCCTATATTGGTGGTGAGTTGCTCTCCTCTATGCAAGGGAGAGGTGTCAAGAGGGATTGGACACCTCTCAAGACAACTCAACAACCTTGACACCTCATAGGGAATAAGTCAAGGGTCAACTCCAACACCTAACTAGGCTTAAGCTAGCTTAACTAGAGTAGAATACAGTAACACTTTGAAACTATTCCCTAAAAAATACTTGTCTTAAAAAATACTTGTTGTAGTGTAAAAAAATGTCATCGGTGAAATTTTCACACTTTTTTGGGCCCTACTTGTAAAATTGAGCTTAATGTTTCCTTTACCTAGTGTTGAAATATGTTTAACATGCTCATATTAGGCCTTGGGACCTTCTGAACTAATGAACATGAATGGTACCTTGCTAAAGTGTTGTGAAGTGTTGTAGCACACTTTCACATGTTTCTAAGGTTTTATCAATTAACTGAACCTAATAGACCTCCTTTTAACCAAAATTCACCTTAATCATGTCATATCTAGAGTGTTGTAAAGTGTTGTAACACACTTTCACACTTTCCTAAGGTTATCTATAATAATTGGGATTTCTCATGCTTTAATTGGTCTTCTTTTGCATCCACAAGCTTCATTTAATGAATATTTTTGAGGATAATCCTAGCAAAAATCAACACCTAATCATAATTCAAGTGTTTTCAGGTTGTATGGACCAAATTTAGTGATTTGGGACTCATTCACCAACTTGGGAAAATTAGTCCCACCTAGGTTTTTGGGTCTCGAACCTGGTTTCACACCTTAGCATTTTAAAAAATGGTCCCATAAATTATTCCTAATGGGACTTATTTAACATCTTGGATGAATGAGTCCCATGTGGCCAAAAATCAAAATTAATTCAAAATTTTGGTGGGATTTTATCCTCCTAGATCTGTGGTTGGATTGTAGTGTTGTAATTTCAAGAATTCTTGCATAATTAAGTATAAATGCAAGGTTGTTTTACTCATTTTCACCTAAGAATTTTGTGGGAGCATTCATAAAAGAAATTTTGAGTTTAGAAGAGAATTCAAGCATTCAAGAGTCTTCAAGGGAAGATCATCAAGCATTCTAGAACCTTATTCAAACATCAAGCATCATGTCAAAGTCTCCATGCATCATCATGTTTATTTTTGAGCTAACAATTATGATGTAGGGTTTCATAATTCAAGCTAGAATTTCATTCAAGATCTATCCTATTCAAGCAAGAATCAAGATCCACATCCCTTGGAGCCATCTCATACACATTTGCAGCATCTTATTGCTAGGGTTTGGTGAGTTACAAGAGCATTTCTTGTTCATTCACCATTCTCCATTATTCTTTCACTTCATTTTAAGGCTTGATTACCAAAACATGGTTTGACCAAGGAAAACCCCTATTCAATAACAATCAACAAGTTTTTATCCTCTTTACATGTGTTATTGTAGGTTTATAGATTCAAGAAAAGTAGATTTGAATCCTTCAAAAGTACCAAAATGAAAAAGTTGTAAATTTCATCAAAGTTGTCATGAAAATTTGTCAAGACTCATGAAAACTTAGATATAGGAAAAAATATCCATCCAATTTGCATGGAATTAGTGGGAAAGTGCTTATTTTATCCATCTTTAGAGGCTTGTAAAGTTTTAGCTCAAGATTCTACTCTTGGGAAACTTCACAAAAAAATGGGAAGATCCCCTAGAAGTGGCATATGAGTCCCAGTAATGGAATTTTCAAGATATTTGTAGATTTGAATACCCTTTTTCCAGAAACCTACTATTATGCAGAAACCCTGATCTGGGACTTATTCGCCCAGACTGGTGAATGAGTCCTAGTATGCCTAAAGTTTAGGTTATTCAACATTTCAGGTCTCCACTCAAGCTCTCTCAGGTTTCTCATTACTTCTCTGTACTTTTCTAGTTCATTGTTTGGATTTATTTGTATTTATAGTTCATTAAGTGAATTTTTATACATCATTGACTTCAATCATTAAATCTTGCATTTCATACATTTTTCCAATCCCTAGCTTGGTGGTGAACTACTCGTGTACTTTGAAATCATACCTTAGGATACCCTTCTAGTAGATCTCTTGCCTCTATTCCACTCTTGGGGTGAGGTCTCTAGGGTTTCCTTAAGTGAAACATGAGAGAAATAGGTCTAGGTCTACAAACACTTAGCTTGTGTTCCACCTCCCAAGAGGTAGAGCACCTCTTTTCATTGTTTCACTTGTCCATGTGGACATGAAAAAGTAACCTTTCTACTTTTTCTTGTTCTATCCCTCCTAGTGGACTTTGGATTGATTTTTCCTAGATTAAATGTTGTAATGTGGTCAACACATTAACATTAGGTCTTGGACCTTTGAGAATCATTAAGACTTCTAGGATTTTTTGTAAAGGTGTTGTGAAGTGTTTTAACCAACTCTCACACTTATCTAGGACCCTTTTATTATATTTCACTTAAATATCACTTTTTACCACTTATCAAGTCTCATTTCAAAGTGTTGTAAAGAGTTGCAACAAACTCTCATGCTTTTCTAGACATGTCCTCACTAATTCAACCCTTTATTATGTTTAAATGACCCCTTAATGCACTTTATGGTTCTACATAAGTGTATTTTTGAGGATATTCCCATTAGACCTTATTTAATGGACTTTAATTTCTGACACGCAGTGAAATTGCCCTAGTGGGACCAAGTCGCCACTTGGGGCGACTTAGTCCCACTGGGCACAAAAAACAAAATAATTTTAATTTCTTTGTGGGATTTTATTCTCTTACCCTTGAGGTTGGCCTATGATGTGTTATTTTCATAAAATAATGGAAAATAAGTTATAAATAAGGGTTTTTCCTCTCATTTTAACCCTCATTCATTCAAGCATTCAATCATCTAATCATCCACAAAATTATCAAGCATTCTCAAGCACTCTAAGCATGATCAATACATCCAATGGAGCACTTCATTGCATATCTTCAGATTTATACATCATGGGTTTGGTAATTTTATGAAATTACATGTTGTTTATTTATCATTCTCTTCTTATTTCATTTCATTTCATGGCCCGGTTTGATTACCAAATCGGGGTTTGACCAAGAAAAACCACTATACTGTAACCCTTAACAGTTTTTTCCCTCTTTGCATGTGTGATTTTAGATCTTGTATGTAGATTTGTGAAAGATTTTGGTGTCAAAAATTGTCACACCCATAACAAGATATAAAAGTCATGAAAAATCCTAACTTGGGAATTAGACATTCCAGTAGGTGACTAACATCTTCTTATGGTCGTTCATTTACTTTGCCAAACCAGGGAACATATACTTGAAATGGAGTGGCACTGTATGTGCACTAAGAACTAGTTTCAGTCACGATTTACCAAAAATAACTACGTGAAAGGAATTCTACTTATGCTACAGGAATGTAACGTAAAGCTTTCTTAACTTAAGCATAACTTAATCAAAGTAGACATCACGACAACTAGGTGCTGCCACAATAGTGGTTTACAATTTCTTGGAGGAACTAATTTTTGCCGAAATCACATATTTTTAGAAAATATAATGATTTAAGCCTTGAAAAGTTCCATTTAAAGAATTCCAGTTGAATAGGGTTTGATCAAACTACCTTAAATCAAACCCCCTTAGATAGAACCCTACTAGTTTTAAACCATACCTATAACAGAATCTCCTTTACACCTATCAAAATGTTGATAAAAAACCACTTTTGATTTACCTTTTGGGGGATCAAATGAATTCATTTAAAATTTATTTTTTGCAAGTATTTAGTCCTTATTATAAGCTTCCCAAAAAGTATATTTTTAAATAAATTTAATTTGATTTTTATATTTATTTTTTATTTCTCGTGACTATAGGTTTTTCACTGAAAATCAAGCTCTCTGTTCTGCACATGTGGAAAAATAGCATATTATTAAAAAATAAAAATAAAAATATTAGTGCACCAGATATTGAAGTCCTTGATCCAACAAAGAAAAAAAATAAAATTTTTGATACATACAAAAAAAGTTATGTGTTATACGATCGCGCTATGTCTGAATTATAATTGGTTTGAATTTGAAACTTGATTAAAGAAAAAATATTCAGTAAAAAATTATCTAACTAAGTGGAAGCACTAGATATTAGAGTTGCAAATCTAAATTCAAAAGAATTAGAATTTTATCCTTCGTGGAAAAAAAGTTATACATTATACGGTGAGTGTCACTTTTTTAAAATGTTGTTTTCTAAAAAAAACTAGTTTTCAAGGGAGATGGAAAAAGAAGTACAATCTAATTCCAAAATTTTTGAAAAAAATATATTTATAATCTATAGACACAATGTCACGAAAATCTAGTTTGTATCATCTTCAAATTCCTCATAGTTTAGCTGCTATAGGTGCCCGAAAGTTAAGATTTAGTTAAAAAAATATTTCAGTGTCCAGTTTGGCCAAAATTTGTAAACCACTATTGTGGGATCACCCAACTATTACTTAAGAAACAAACTATGAATTGGCCTTATGCTATAGGAACAAACACAGGGATGGATTCCCGATGCTACAGGAACAATATAAGACTGAGTTTGCACTGAAACTTTCCAGAATGAAATCTAACTTATGATCAATAGAAGATAAACAACTAACTATAGATACTTACTAAGTGGGCCCCCTTAGCAAGCATCAACCGGCTATGCAAGAATTGAACTCATAACTTCATCAGCTTTTATTCATAAACTTAGAATGATATACATTGTTCTGTTCATATGAAAACTAACACAAAACTTTATCTCTTATCATAGTACTAACTCTTACATATACTGTGTCTCATTATCATACTAACTTTTACATGCTATGCTTGCTCACTCGCACAGGAGGAACACTTATTTAAACTAGAAAAGCAACTAACTAACTAACTCAAATAGAGAAAGTCGTGGACATAAATGAATCCTAAAACTAAGGAACAAACTTCTCATAAATGAAAGCATATATGTTCAACCCGATCCAGAGAGAATTTAGCATTCCACTCTTCCTGGATTAATGATCAATGTTTCTTCCCAATGACCCAGTCAGAGAGTCTTTGCCAGAACAACTTCCTTGATGTTGTGTAGGAAATGGACTTTACTCAAGGGCTGAGATCCGCTGCACTTGACTCGTTCATGCTCCCTTCAACAACCTGCAATGCACAAGGCTACAAAGGCAAAAGAAAGCATGTGTGGCAAACAACACCATACATTCATTAATCACATATTAAATCTATTTCATTATTCAAAACCCATATGTGTTATACCAGTCATTTGGAAGGTCAAACAAGGTAATTAATAAGACACATCGAGATGTTAGGCTACAGGAATATAGGAATGTATTGCTACAGGATACTACCCAATTTCAGATAAAATGTCTTTAATCACATAGTTAAAACATCCATTAGCATTAAAAGTAGAGATATTACAAGTACATCATGATACTCAAATTATGAGCATATCTAGAGCTCATCATCTGCTCCCTACTTAGCCTAATGATGGTCCACCAGCATTAAGCTTCCTAGTTGTTTCCTTGAAATCCGTAGGAGCAGTATGGCTTTTTGGCATAGTCCCAAATTTATAATAGAAACCTCTAAAATTTTGCCATCTTTCATATCTAAGGGTTTCTATACCCTTATTAACATTTGTAGCTCGATAGGGATAAAGTGGCCACATTAAAATCGGAGGTCGAAATGTTATTGGAAACCATAATTCAAACCTCTTCTGAAGACCAAGCTGTATGTACTTCTCTGTCTTGCCAAGGGTTGCTTCAAAATTCAGGGGACTATGTGGCTCAGATTTCCTTAGCCCAACAGTCAATTTCTCTCATCTCTTTTCAATTCTAGAAGAGGAAATTTTTTGGAACAGATACGGTTAGCTTTTGAATTCCTCATACACTTTCTTTCTGACATCAAATATTTTTACTTTTTGTGTTTGGTCATTGAACCCATATGCAACAGTGAGCCAAGTTTTTAGCATTGTATAAGGATCTGTGCTTACTGATTGCAGTGGTATGGGCTCATCCCTTTCAACTTCTTCATAGGCTTCCAGTTTTCTGCCATAATTGGTTTCATTGGCTGCCCATGACATAAGTGACCGCAAATGGATATCACCAATGTAAAGAAGTGGATTCCACTCTGTTTCAGAGGGAATTATCAATCCATGCAAATAAAATTCACATAAAGAATTCTTTAGCCAATTAGGAGCCACCTGGTATGCATCATAAAATTCTTTGGATGTATGAATAACAGGATCTAAATTCCTTGAAATTCGCATTAATTGAAACCAAAAAAATTGTTCCTTTAAGCACATAGCATAAACCCTAGGCGGTGGTCTACACTCCACAATCTTACTAGTTATTTTAATCATCTCATCCATTTTCTTTTTCATTTCCTGGATTTCTTGTTTCTTCCTTTCAATTTCACTTTTCAGTTTCTTCTTCTCTTCCTCCCAAAGACTTTGTTGAATTTCAGTCTTGGATAAGTGGTGGAAACTTAGGGTTTGAAATGTGACCGGTCTCCATGTGGTCCTAAGGTATTCCAAAAATTTAATAAAAAATGTCTTCTTATAAACAACCATGGCTTGAAAAGTTGCAGGGGGTAATGAAGCTTTATTGGACTCTTCCAATTGTTCAGTCAATTCTTCCTCTTGCTGCAGGATGAATTCTTGTTGCTATGTAGGAGGAGATTGTACTTCTTCAGAAATTTGCCTAGCTGCCTCAGCCAAGTCATCAAGACTTGGAATTCCCCTTTCATTACTATCATATTGTGCTTTGTCAACTTCCATTGGTTCATTTTGCATTTCCTCAGGAACAATAGGTGGGCTATGTGAAACATTCTCAGGTACATTCTAAGAATCATCATGGCTGTATTCTTCAGACTCCTCTGAAATTATTATAACTTTAGGTTGAGCAGACGTTGAGGTGACTTTATGTTGTTTCCTTGCTAAAACTCTTTTTGGTAATGCAGCAGCTGCAAGAGGCACTCTCGTGGATTTCCTCATCCTGACTTTACCAGAGGGTTTAGACTCAATAGAAGAGGATGATAGAGAAATTGTAGTGGCAACAGGTGTTGCTGTAGGAGGAACTACTACAGGAGAAGGTGTTGCAGGAGAGGGACACTGGTGTCTTTGAACATGAGGGTCAGACTCTAGGGTTTGTTTTGCCCTAGATGACTCTCCTACCTTCATTTTTCCTTTTTCTCTTCTACTAGCAGACCTGGTTTCTACTCTAGTAGAGGGCTCTGGTGTGGAGGCCGCAGAAATAGATGCTGTAGGGGCAGGTGCTACAGGGATTGCCCTAAGCAGCCCTAGAAGTTGCAGACCCTTTTGGGAAAAAAATTCTTGCCAAGAAAGGGGAGAGACATCCCTCAGGGAATGCTCAATCAATAGTTTAATGAGGGCATGATGGGAAATTGCATTGTCCCTTCCCCTCTAGATTTCATGGGCACTTTGTTTTAACAGATTTAACAAAAAAATTGAGACATTAACAGCTAACCCATGCCTCACATGGCTCAATAACTTAAAATGGTAAGAATGTAAATAGAAGCATCCCTCACAGGTTAAATACCTGATTATAAATGCAGCATATTCTGAATATGGGAAGGGCAATGAAATTCGTTTGCATCCTTGTTTAGAAACCTCCAAGAGTCCATCTATTGGTACTGTAAACTCTGCCCTTGCAGAAACAAAATCTTAAGAGAAATTTTCCCCTACTATAGGAAGCCTGATTACTTCAGCAATTCATTCTTCTATTACAGCCATTGTCAGACCCCAGACTGAAGCTTCCCCTTCTGAAAGATTTCTTAAAAATTCACCAGCAGCTTCCTCATTGAAAGAATCTAACCTCAGAAAATAGTTTAGCCAGCCACAATTATTGAATGTCTGCACTATTTGAGGATTCTGTGTTAAGAGCTCATGAGCTATAGGCTCATGTCTTACAATTGACCACCCATATTTGCAAATTACTTCAGCTGAGATTCCAATAACTCAAACCTTTTCTGAAAATTCAAAAGAAAATTCTTCTGCTCTACTTCTTTTTGCTTCTTTCTATTTCTTTCTATCTTGCTGTCACTTTCTCTTCTTTTCCAAGAATGAATCGAAAGATAATTGCATGTAATGATATTAGGAACTACTTATATCAAGCAGTTAATGTTGTTTAGATAAAACACACAACCATATTTGCAAAGTACAAGAAGAAATAAAAATATCTTGTTAGTTGTAACAGCGACATAAGAAAAGGTTTGAAATAGATTATCCTGCCCCCTACTTAAAAGTTGACATGTGTCCACACATGGGCAAAAGGATAGGTGAAGTATGGGCGATAAAGAGTGATATGTACATAATATTTGTTGAATCTGTGAAATAAATAAATAATGTGATTAAGAGAAGATATCACATACCTTTCAAATAATGCTCGTACGTGCTGGGAAAATCACAGCGCATCATGAAATGACAGCTGGAATAGAAACCATGAATGAGGGTGGTATGACAGGATGGATGACGTGGAATAAAAGGGAATGAATGGTGGTGATGGATGAAAATCCGAGAAAGTGACTCCCTTAAAAAGGAAACCTTTATTATGGGCATGTAACATGGAATTAAAGAGATGCTGCAGGAGAAAGACTGAAGCCTTTCACTGCACGAAGATCAGTGGCTGCATTTGAAACAAACTACTACATAAATTCCTCTTTGGACCCTAGTTTATGATACAACCGAAGACGGTGTCCATTAACCAGTAACTTGAATCAAACTGGATCTATTGTAGCCAACTGCACTGAGCCATTAGCAAACACATTTTCTATTTCATAAGTACCAAGCCAACACATGGTTAGCATACCTTGATTTTCCTTATACCTGGAGTCATAGAGCAACGCCCAATCACCGGCAAAGAATTGCTTAGTTCGAATGTGATTGTCATTCCATTTTTTTCTTTGTGGTTGGACAGTTTCAGTATGCTATAGGGCAGCTTTCCTCATCTCATCCAATGCATTTAGCTGCAGGAGGTGTTCCTTTTGAGCCTCAGAGATATCAATGTTAATCTGGAGAGCAGTCCTCAAGGTTTTATGTTGAAACTCTATTAGTAACATGGCAGTCTTACCATAGAGTAACTCAAAAGGAGTAAACCCTATAGTTGTTTTCCATGTTGTCCTATAGGCTCAGACTACTTCAGGAAGGGGATTGCTCCAATCCTTCTTGTGTAATTGGACTATCTTTGTAAGGATTGCATCAATTTCTCTATTGGTAACCTCTGCCTGACCATTGGCTTGAGGGTGATAGGGGCTAGAATTTATGTGCCAGATCTGGTAATCATTCATCAATGCAGTGATTAAGTTGGATGTAAGTTGAGCACCTTGATCAGTAACAAGTTCCCTTGGGACTCCAAACCTTGTAAAAATATGCTTATATAGGAACTCAACAACTTTATTGTCACGGGCATGTGTTATTGCTTTTACTTCTACCCACTTGGTTACATAATCAGTACACACCAAAATGTATGATTTTCCATTGGATGGAGGATCAATAGGACCAACAAAATCCATGCCCCATTTGTCAAAGGGACTAACTACCACTTGAGGATTTAGGGGCATTTCATCAGACCTTGATGGTCTCCCCATGCGTTGACATCTGTCACATTTCCTGGTGTAGGTTACATCTTTGTGTAGTGTGGGCCAATAGTATCCTATATTAAGCACTTTCATAGCTGTTCTCTTGGCTGCAAAGTGTCCTCCACATGGCTCATCATGATAGGAATGCAAAATGTCATAGGCCTCATCTTCCCTCACACATCTTCTCATGACTTGGTCAGGTCCTGTGTAAAATAAACAGTCTGCAATCCATGAAAAGTTAAAAATTTTCTCAACCAACAATTTCCTTTCCTTTGGTGAGAAGCGAGCTGGGATCTTGTTTGCTACTAAATAATTTGCAATATCTACATACCATGGAGTTTGAGCAGTAATAGAAAATAGATGTTCATTAAGAAAGCTATCATCAATTACCTCAGGAGGTGTAGTTTGAAGTCTTGACAAGAAATCAGCCACCACATTAGCCCAACTTTGTTTATCAATAACTGTGATATCAAATTCTTACAACAATATGAGCCATCTTGCTAATCTGCCAGATATGGAAGGCTTATTCATGAGGTACCTTATTGCTACATGATCTGTATGAAAAAATATTTGGTAACTAGTGACATAATGCCTAAACTTGTTCAGGGCATACACAACTGCTAGCAATTCTTTCTCTGTGATAGTATAGTTTAATTTAGGGCCTTGAATATTTTTGCTAATGAAATATATAGCATGCTTTACGAAATTCTCTTTCTATTCTAAAATTTCCCTTATGGCATAATCAGAAGCATCTGTGTGTATATGAAAATGAAGATTCCACTTTGGTCCTTGAAGAATAGGTGCCTGAGTAAGTAAATTATTAAGTTGCAAGAAAGATTTGTCACAGGCCTTAGTCCAGGTAAATTCAGAATTCTTTGTCAATAAGGCATATAATGGACTAGCTATTTTGTTGAAATCTTTAATGAATCTTCTATAATATCCAGTATGTCCTAGGAAACTTCTAACATCCTTTTGTTTCATAGGTGTTTGCAAAGTTAGAATAACTTCAATTTTGGTAGGATCAACTTGAATTCATGCATGAGAGATATGATGGCCTAAAAAAATTCCCTCTTGCATCATCATAAAACATTTCTCACTATTCAAAGACAAATTCTGCTCCTTACATCTTTTCAACACTTTTTCGAAATTGGCTAATGCTTCTTCATAAGTAACTCCATAAGTAGTGAAGTCATCCATGTAGATTTCCATAGAATCATGAGAAATGTCAGCAAAAATACTGATGACTGCCCTTTGAAATATTGCGGGTGCATTACACAGTCCAAAAGGTAAGACAGAGTAGGAAAAAGTGCCCCATGGACTAGTAAAAGTTATTTTGTCTTGATTCTCAGGGGTAATTCTAATTTGATTATAGCCACTATATCCATCCAAAAAGGAGAAATACTTTTTCCCAGATAATGAGTCTAGTACTTGGTCAACAAATGACAGTGGAAAGTGATCCCTTTTAGTTGTTGTATTCAGCTCCCTGTAGTCTACACAAACTCTCCATTTTCCACCCTTTTTAGGAACTATCACCAATGGAGACACCCATTGACTATCTGAAATGGGGTAGATAAAACCAGCATCAAACAATTTCTAGAGCTCTATTTTAACTATTTCCCTGAGTGATGGGTTTTTCCTTCTTTGAGGTTGCCTAATAAGTGAACAATCTTCCTTAATATAGATCCTATGAGTACAAAGTTGAGGATCTATTCCCTTCATATCCCCATAGTCCCATGCAAAAGTTCTGTGTTGTTCTTGCAACATTATGACTAGGGCAGCTTGTTGAGATTGAGGCAGCTTATTATTGATATTCAAATAGCAGCCTGGAGACACTTCTACTTGCTTGATAAGATTATTCATGGATGATGCTAATAAAGGTGGTGTTTGTATTTCATATGGAAGCAAATTATGATAACTTGTAGGTGATTCGGGTGACAGACTCTCAGAATTCAGTTGATGCAAGAAACACTGCTAAAGATAGTTATCTAGAACAAATGGGCTACTTAGATCAGAGTTGGACTGCAAAATGTGTAAAAGTAGGTCATTCTCACTCTAAAGCTGGGAAAATGGATTAATTTGCAGCATCACTAGTTAAGCCAATGAATTGAATTCTTCAGTTTCCTCTCCTAAATTTGGCCAAATTGGTTGAGACAAGTGTGGCTGAGGCTGAGCAGGAGGGTATAAAGCCAATTTCTTTCTTGACTGACCATCAAAAATTGTCATGTCTCTTAAACGACATCCTATAAAAGCATCAGCGGTGGCTAACCATGGTCTACCTAAGATGATAGGATATCCTCCCAAAGTGGCCTTAGTGGACAATATGGTAAAATTTGTTGGGTATTCCCAAGAATCAAGGATGACAATAACATCTTCTACCATTCCATCAGGTTTTACTATGAGACTATCAGCAAGCTGCAAGATGGTAGGTTTAGACTAAATATTTAAGATATTCAAATACTCCATTGTATTCTTGGTCATTACATTGATGGTTGCACCAAGGTCAATCAAATTTTTTTTCACTATCTAACCATTAATATTTATTTGTACCACAGGACTCCCAAGGTCAGTATATTTTGGAATGACTACCTTCCCTAACATAATATCTACCAACTGTCCTAGAACATGGATAGTTTGGGGATCATTTTTCTTTCTTCCTAGTTTCTTTAAACAGGTGTCCTTAATGGCTTTTCCATAAATTGGGACATCTTTAATGGCTTGAAAAGGGGGGATTTGAATGTGTACATTCTTTAGCTGATCCAAAATATCAAAGGTAGGCTCTTCCATAGACTTGGATGTAGTAATTTTCAATCTCTGAGGAAAAGGCGGCTTGGCCTGATGTTGCAGGATAGGCCCCTTAGAGACAATATCAGATACATGTATATGTTCTACATAATCAGTAGGTTTCTTAGAGGAAGAGTTTGGAATCTCTATTATTACAGGGGGCTGTGGAGCAAGAAGAGTGGTTATAGACCTGAGATGGATATCATGAATATCCAGGGCATAAGCTAGATATTGATTGGCTTCTGCAAAATACATAGGCTTTTGTTGCTACTTATTATTAGGATTTGACAATGGTTGAGCAAGAATAGGCATTTGTTTTGGAGGGCCAATATTTGTTGTAGGTGTTGCAGGAGGTGGCATAAGGGTCTGAGGTTGTGGCTGTTGAAACTGCAGAGATCCAGGGGATTGGTTGTGCCATTGTTGTGGACCTCTCCATTGAGGACTCTGATAGTTAGGCTAGGGTGATTGAGAAGTATTTTAGGGTGGTGATGGGCCATATGTAGGTTTCCATTGGTTATTGTAATTAGAATAAGGATTACCAAAAGTCAAAGGATCTTGAGGCATACCTTGTCTTTGAGCCCATGGTCGCCTTTGTGTGACGAAGAATACTTGGTCATCATCACTCTCTACCATCTTAAAGTCAGTAGGTAACTGCTTAGCCTCCAGGTTAGCCACCATCTTACATCTGTAGTCTCGTTTCTTCTATCTACAATGTGGACATAACTCAACCAAGATTGCTTCAACCTCATGTTTCTTCTGAGCTTGCATAGTATCCAACTGTGTAGCCATGTTGTTTATGATATCCTGCTTGAAATCAGACAACAAATTTGTGATCTACATCCATGAAACTCCATTAATAGAAGACTTTCCCACTATGACTTGATGACCTCTACCCTTCTTAATAATTGCTCGAGAGTAGTTGAGACATATTTTTTTGATATTATCCCAAGGTAGTTGGGTTATATCACCTCCTCCCATCAGGTCCAGGGCATCTATACAGATATCACTAATTCCCCTTAGAAAAAGTAGTTTATGAGATTCTTCATTGAGAGTATGGTCTGAATTCTTTTTCAGGAAAAATAAGAATCTTGAGATATAGTCTTCTAGGATTTCATCCTCCTTTTGTTGAATTCTAAATATATCATCTACTTTACTACCACTCTTACAATATTCCTTGTATTTCTCAAGAAATTTTGTTTGCATGACTGCCCAACTATCAACGACACCTCTTCCCAAACTCATGAACCATCTAAGAGCTCATTCCTTCAAAGTAGAAGGAAACAACTTCAGCCTATGAGCATCTGAAGTGTAATCATAGCTATGATAGAGGATGTCAAACTCAAACAAGAAAGTTTCTGGGTCCTCTATAACTAGTCCATAGAACTTGGGGAGTAATGAAGAAGGAATATTTTTAAGGTTATCATTATCTTGCTGAGTAATGATGGGAAATTCAAAAGTAGGAGGTCGATTATGTGGATTAGGTGGATTAGGTGGATTTCGTGCCATATTTGCTTGATGGAGTATTAGAGAAAATGGATTTTCTTTAGGTTCTTTGTCAGCTGGGTCAAATGGTAATTCAACAAATAGGTTTTCATCAAATGGATTGATATCTTGGTCTCCTTCTTCCTCAAATAGATTATAAGCTAGTTCAGGGTTGTTATCAATAAATGGAAGGTCAGGGAGGAATCTTCCCAAAGCGCCTCCTCTTCTATGCATGCAATAGAATGAACCGTAACTTTAAGGAATTTTTGAATAATAGACTAAATTACTGCTAACAATGACTATGACAGGTTCTTAGCTTGACACTATCCCCGACAACAACACCAAAAATGATTGTGCCAATAAAAGGATATAAAAGTCATGGAAAATCCTAACCTAGGAATTGGACATTCCAGCAGGCGACTAACATCTTCTTATGGTCGTTCATTTACTTTGTCAAACTAGGGAAGGTATATTTGAAATGGAGTGGAACTGTATGTGCACTAAGAACTAGTTTTAGTCATGATTTACCAAAAATAACTGCGTGAAAAGAATTCTACTTATGCTATAGGAATGTAACGTAAAGCTTTCTTAACTTAAGAATAACTTAATGAAAGCAGACATCATTACAACTGTTACCTAAGAAACAAACTATGAACTCGCCTTATGTTGTAGGAACAAACACAGGGATGGATTCCCGATGCTATAGGAACAATATAAGACTGAGTTTGCACTGAAACTTTCTAGAATGAAATCTAACTTATGATCAACAGAAGATAAACAACTATCTAACTATAGATACTTACTAAGTGGGCCACCTTAGCAAGAATCAACTGGCTATGCAAGAATTGAATTCAGAACTTCATCAGCTTTTATTCATAAAATCATAATGATATACATTGTTATGTTCAGATGAAAACTAACACAAAACTCTATCTCTTATCATAGTACTAACTCTTACATATTATGCTTCTCATTATCATACTAACTTTTACATGCTATGCTTGCTCACTCGCACAGGAGGAACACTTATTTAAACCAAAAAAGCAACTAACTAACTAACTCAAATAGAGAAATTCGTGGACATAAATGAATCCTGAAACTGAGGAACAAACTTCTCATAAATGAAAGCATATCCATTCAACCCGATCCAGAGAGAATTTAGCATTCCACTCTTCCTGGATTAATGATCAAAGTTTCTTCACAATGACTTGGTCAGAGAGTCTTTGCCAGAACAACTTTCTCGACATCGTGTAGGAAATGGACTTTACTCAAGGGCCGAGATCTGCTGCACTTGACTCGTTCATGCTCCCTTCAACAACCTGTGATGCACAAGGCGATAAAGGCGAAATAAAGCATGCGTGGAAAACAACATGATACATTTATTAATCACATATTAAATATATTTCATTATTCAAAATCCATATGTGTTATACCAGTCATTTGGAAGGTCAAACAAGGTAATTAATAAGACACATCAAGATGTTAGGCTGCAAGAATATAGGAATGTATTGCTACAGGATACTACCCAATTTCAGATAAAAAGTCTTTAATCACATAGTTAAAACATCCATTAGCAGTAAAAGTAGAGATATTAAAAGTACATCATGATACTCAAATTATGAGCATATCTTGAACTCATTAAAAAAGTTGTTAGCAATCCATCAAAGTTTAATTAAAGTTGTGAGACCTCTTTCAACTCGTGTTCTATAGAATTAGGATCAGACACCTATCCAAAAAGCAACTATAGGCCAAAAGCTATAGAATCTTGTCACAAATTCCTGAAATCCCCAAGTGGACTAAGTGATCATCTGTGGTGAATTAGTCCCACTGTCAGGCTTGGAAAATGATTTTTACATTTTTGAGTACCCATTTGGCAGATTTTTGTTTTGTCAGATTTTCCTTGAAACTAGATTGTCGCCCAGCTTGGCATGAGTGTCCTATTCAACATTTCTAATTAACTCTATAGGATTCCAAAGCCTCTCTAAATCAGACTTTAGATTCCAGGTGCACCTCTCTAGTTCTATTTAATGTTTTCAACATTTTTTTGCATTCTTAGGTGTTTTTGCATATATCACTATATTTTTTGTACCATCAAAAATTGGACTCGTTGCTTGAAATGGGATTAATTCATTATAAATTGAATTTAATGAGACCCTAATGTAGTGTTGTGAGGCATTTTATGTGTCCACACTAGGTCTTGGACCCTTTCAAATCAAATAACATGTCTTTATTAACATCTTGTAAAGGTGTTGTGAAGTCTTATAAGAAGCTCACACTTTTCTAGACTTAATTAACCAATTTCTTCCTAATTCAACATTATAATAATATTATTACATCAATATACAAATATCTTAATGCACAATTAATGATAAACTAGTGTTGTAATGTGATTTATACATTCACATTGGTTCTTGTGCATTTCTAGGCTATGTGGACCTTATTTTAGTGTTGTAAAGTGCATTTAATTACACTTTTACATTGATCTATGTGTCACAAGCCCTATTCAACATTTACATCATCACTAACATGTCCTATTTTACCCATATTGTGCATCTTGAGGCTTTAATTGATCAAACACCTAACAAGATAGCAATCCAAACCTTATTTCCTATCTCCTAAGCTTCATAGGTGTCAAAATGGCCCTTGTGGGACCCATTCGGCATGCTTGGTGAATGAGTCCCATCCAAGTGTGACCCATTCACCATGCTTAGTGAATGAGTCCTATTTGGCCCCATTTTGACCCTTGAGTGGGAAAAGGTGAAATTTAAAGTTTATTTTCAATACATGTTGGTTTGTGATGTAGTATAATCAAGATACTAAGGCACACTTGTCTATAAATAACTATTTTTACCCTCATTTTACTTCTAACAAATCAATTCATATCCAGTATTCATGATTCATCCATCAATCTTTCACTCCAAGTCAAGCAAGTTAAGGTTTCTCCATTAGAAGTCTTCAAGTTAGCATTCTAAAGAATTCAAGGGAAAATTTTACATGTGTTGTTGAAGAAATCCAATATCTATCATCATTTTCAAGGTAATCACTTCCATTTTGCATGCTTCATTCCTTTATTTCATCAATTTGGTTTAATTACCTAAATGGGGTTTGACCAAGGCAAACCCCCATGCATTAACAATCAACAATTTCTCTTCCTATGTTCTTTCTATGCAAATTTAGGTCCTTTGGAAGCTTGAGGATCATTGAAGATTGCATTCCAAAGTTATTCAAGTCTTCTCCCCTTCATTCAAGTGAAATTGTCAAGGAAAAGTCACTTTTCAGACCTGGATTTAACAATTTCAGGAGTGTAGACCTGTAGGAGGAAAAAATACAAATCTAACTCCACAAAATCTTCCTCTAATTTTGTAGATTTATGTAGGTGGACTGATTCACCATCCTTGGTGAATGAGTCCCACCTATAGGCCTAAAAATTGATTTTCTAAGATTTCAACTTGCGACAGTCAAAAACAAATTTCCAGAAGTTTTTAACAAAAGTAGGATTGATTCTCCATGCTTGGTGAATGAGTCCTAGTGGCCATTTACACAAATTTCAAAGAAATTTCACAACCTTCCAGTGACATCATTCTCTCTCGAGGTGCACTCTGATTTCATCCATTTCTTTATGTTCTGCATATTTCCTTCTATTTCTTCATATTTCATAGTTGTTTCAATTCACAATGGGTTTTGAAACAAAGAATAAATCTTAGTTTTGCATGCATGTTTGATCAATTTCATAGTTTAGCATCACATAGATTACTCCATTTTCATCACATCATATCAAATCACATATGTCCTTATTTGAATGAACATCTACCATTTTAGGATCTAAATCTCTCTCTTTCTAGGTGAAAAACTTAGGAAGAGAGCAAGCATTTCAAGTCCTAAAATCTATGTTTCATTTTGGCGAACCCAACTTTTTGAATACTTTTACTTTCTGATTTGGTTTCCTATATCTAGCCTTGCATTCATTTTGCATTAGAATTTACATTAGGATTTGCATGCTAGAATTTTTTAAAAATTGCATTCATAAAAGGGTGCATTTAGATTCATTTGTTGCATCTATATTCAATTAGATTTTCTGTAATTTTGCATTTTTCATGTATTTTTGCATATTGGCTTTTAGAATTCCTAAAAATCAGTCCTAAATTTCTAAATTTTTTGAAAAAAGTCCATACTGGGACTCATTCACCACCCTGGGCGAATCAGTCCCTTTTGACCCCTAAAATAGCAGTGTCCAGAATTCAAAACCTTGTTTTTAGGCTTCAGATTGGTGCCTTAACCTACCTATAATAGTTAGTTACATCTCTATAGCATGCATTTCATCAAATCTAGCATAAATTGGCTCATTTCATGCATATTTTAACTTTCACATTTGCATTCTCATATTATAATTAGTCACTTGCTCTTTGAAATTTACATTTCATTCTAGCATTTTACATTGCATTTTGAATTTAGCATAGATTTTTATTTCAACATGTTAGTCAATAAACATGATTATCATTTCCTCCCTGCATGTCCTAGTCCTGTATTTCCTCTTTGTGTAGATGATGTGATAGAAGTTCCTAGACACATAGATAGCCATGATGATCATATTTATTCTTCTCCCAATACCTCTCCTTTTAGTGACAAAGGTATCTTGGTGAAAGGAGATACAATTGTTGAGAATCATGCGGCTCTTGTTTGTCCTTCTCCTCGTCCCCTTTGGGAAGATATTTTAGTACAAGAAAATTCAATCATAGACACATCCTTCGACATCACCTTACCTAATTTCCATTGTGAGGATAACTTTGAGGAACATGAGATTGTAAATGATGAGGATGATAGAGTGGTCTTCAATAATCAAATCTTTAAAGTCTATAACAACCCTATTTATGATCCTTCCCCTGCACCTCCTTTTTTGGACGATATTAGGGAACAAAGCAATTAAATCATATATGATCATGATACTCACATTTGTTCATCTCCTAGTATCTCTCCTAGTTGTGATGAAGATACTTGGTTAGACAACAAGACCATTGAGAGCCATGAGAATTTTGGTTGTCTCCTTTCACTTACATAACACTTTATCAAGAAAATCTTTGAAACCTATGACAACCCTCTTTATGATATTTCCCCTACCTCTCCTATTGTGGAAGATATTAGGTCACAAAGTAATGAAGTCATACATGATCATGATACTTGCATTTATTCTTCTCCTAGTATCCCTCCTAGTCATGAAGAAGATACTATGTTGTTAGAAAACATAACCAATGAGCGTCATGAGAATTTTAGTTTCCTCCTTTCACTTATAGACAACTTTCTAGAGAAAATCAATTCCATCCTTGATTCTCCTCATACTTGTGATGAAGCTACTTTTCCAACCTTCGATGAACATATTACAAGCTCTCCTAGTATGGTAGATGAGAATGTGACCTTCACAACAATTGACAATCAAATACCACCTTCCCCTAATCTCCCCACTTTCCCTAATCCAACACAATCAACCATTAATAATCCCCTTAGTTGTGATGAATCTATTTTGGATGAACAAAACCTTACTTATCATGAACATGTGGTTTATGGTTCTCCTATGAACTCTCCTCCTAGGGAGGATATTATGACCCAAGACAACCATAACATACCCTTCAAAGACAATGAAGAACTTCACTTAAGGGATGTTAACAATATTCAACCTCATTATACTAAGCTTAAACTTACCCTTTACCCACCCTCACATCTGCTTCATCCTTCCAATAAACCTAAACTTGTTCTCTACCCACCCTCAAATCTGCTTCATCCCTCTAATCAACCTGACACCAATGTATCATAGTAATCTAGTGATGATACTATTGCTCATACATATAACACTCGAAATAATCTGCAACCACCACAAATAATTCCACCATCATTACCTTTACCTAATCCACCTAGTGCTCCTCGTTACCACCCACCCACAAAGGAGTATGATCTAATTGAACAATTAAAGCATACTCCTGCAAAACTTTCCCTTTGGGATTTACTTCAAACATCACCTTGGAGTTACAACACTACTCTTCAAAATGCTTTACAAAAAATAACAAACCCTTCTGGAACCACTCCCAATGATTTCACAGCTCTTGTTCAAAAACATTGTCTCGATATTACTTTTCATCAACATGAGCTCCCTCCTTTGGAATTACAAAAAGAAAGTGAGGCTTTCATGATCATTGCTCAATATAAAACAATAGGGATAAAGATAACTCTTATAGACAATGGTTTTTCTCTTAATGTATGTGGTGTGAGTCTCCTTGATCACTTAGAATTCAATAGATCACAAATAAAACCTGATTCCATTTATATTCGAGGGTTTGATAATATAAAAAAGTAACCACTAGGGTTCATCACTTTACCTATTATGGTTGGAGTGGTTACTTTGCAGACCCCTATCCATGTCATTCCTTATGAACTTTCATAAAATCTTCTTCTAGGAAGACCATGGATTCATACGATGAATGCAGTGCCTTCAACCCTCCATCATAAAATGAAATATGTCTATAATTATAAAATTTAGCAACTTGAAGCTGATCCTGAGCTTTAAATTTTACTTGAAACTTGGAAAAGGGGTTACAAGTATTCTAAACACATTGATTCCCATTTCCAACATAGAAATTGAACATAACAATGAGGAATTGCCATTTAACTTATTTGGTGACAATTGGGGATTCTTAGACTTCACACCCTTGCTTATGGGTGAACACATACTCAAACACAAGAAAGACGAGAAACCACAACAACCAACCATACTCTCAACACAAAATTTGGATAACCTTTCAAAAGCATCCACCTCAACCACTTTAGGCAATGCCAAAAACTTCATAATAACACCCGATGAACACACCAATGAACAATCTCTTGATTCCAAAGCCTTGGAAAATATTAATGGAAAAGGTTATCAGTTTATGAAATGATTTGGGTATAATTGAAAAGGTTGTGGTGCTCAACTGTAAGGCATCGCAACCCTATAGAGCTTAACACACAAAAAAAACTCATGGTCTTGGTTATTGTTGTTTAATCGAGATCAACAAGCCTTCATGCAACATCAATACTATCAAACGAGATTATTCCAAAACTCTGCCTTACTTACATCAATAACCTTAGTTTCTGCTCCTTTCCATGTAATATTTCTAGGATAATCATATTCTCACTATTGCATGTCTTGCATCCATTGCAAGGGGTAACATACCATCATCCACTTTAGGCTCATCTTTGTCTTGCACTACATGGGGGGAAAGGGTTAGATAGTCTTATCCCTTGTATGTCATTTGTCAGTGTCTCTTTTGACTACTCGTTAGCTTTTCATGAACATATAAGAGCAAGCTTGATATGTGAACAACATGTCTTGAGATTGACTCGCATATGACATACTTTATTCCTTCATATTCCCTTGATATGGCGGAGCCTAAAGTCTTTGAAACATATGAATTGGAATAGGGCTTTCCTATTTGACTCTCATGTCTTGTTTTTCTTTTTCATTCATTTTCTTCTTCTACTTTAAAGCAATTTCTCATGAACGATGTGTTGCAATTCCTTTAAAGTGAGAGGCATACAATACCATAATTTATTTACATTCCCGGTTCTTAGTGTAGCTTTGTCGTTTACGTGATGTGTTTGTCACTTTGTGGATGACATTGGATGTGATTTCCTTCATAAGTTTGATTTATCTTAGCATAGTGCATTCCTCTTTCTGGTTTGGTATGATGCAATGCACCCCCTAGGTTGCGAATATAGTATTATTTGATTGGTCCTCTTTTGGAGACATTAGACACAATGTTCCCTAAGTGACCGACCTTACATAAACTAAACAAGACTCCTTTCAACATATTACACATAACATTTTTACATATTGCTTTATCATTCAACAACCATGCATAACACAACTTGCATGCCTATGGAGTTGTCTTATTTGTTTGGCCACCTTGCATAACACAACTTGCATGCCTGTGGTCCCATCCTATTTTACTTGTCTTATGAAACTTAAATCAAAATTTTCATTTACATTTCTTTGGCTTTGTGGTGCCTTGTTAAAATTATCAGGAGGTATAACTTTGGCATGGTTGAGCAGGAAGCCCAACTAGCGGCATGACTTCTCCCCATAGCCACTTTTGTGTTTTGTGAGTTCATACCAACTAGCGTATGTATCTTACTTTTTGGGTTTTCTCACGCCCCAGAATGAGTACATTTGGGTTTTCTCACACCCAAGAGTGAGTACATCTCATTCCTCTTTCTTCCTCGCCTTTATATGATCTTGTATTTTGGGGATTTGGCATACATGTGGATCTCTCTTGAATGGCTATTTTAGTGTGAGAAAGAAAGTTTCTCTAACTAAAGTGGGGGCTAAATATACCATTGAAAATTGGACCTGTAGCATGACATGGGATTAATTCATTATAAATTGAACTTAATGAGGCCCTAATGTAGTGTTGTGAGGCATTATATGTGTCCATACTAGGTCTTGGACGCTTGCAAATCAAATAACATGTCTTTATTAACGTCTTGTAAAGGTGTTGTGAAGTCTTGTAAGAAGCTTTCACACTTTTCTAAACTTAATTAACCTATTTCTTCCTAATTCAACATTATAATAACATTATTACATCAAACTAGAAAGACCTTAATGCAAACTTAATGATAAACTAGTGTTGTAATGTGATTTATACGTTCACATTGGTTCTTGTACATTTATATGCTATGTGGGCCTTATTTTAGCGTTGTAAAGTACATTTAATTACACTTTTACATTGATCTATGTGTCCCTAGCCCTTTTCAACATTTACATCATCACTAACATGTCCTATTTTACCCATATTGTGCATCTCGAGGCTTTAATTGATCAAACACCCGACAAGATAGCAATCAAAACATTATTTCCTATCTCCTAAGCTTCATAGGTGTCAGAATGGCCCCTATGCGACCCATTCGCCATGCTTGGTGAATGAGTCCCATCCAGGTGGGACCCATTCACCATGCTTGGAGAATGAGTCCTATCTGGCCCCATTTTGACCTTTGAGCAGGAAAAGGTGAAATTTAAAGTTTATTTGCACTACATGTTGGCCTGCGATGTAGTATAATCGGCATACTAAGGCACACTTGTCTATAAAAAGTATTTTTAGCCTCATTTTACATCAAACAACTCAATTCATATCCATTATTCATTATCCATCCATCAATCTTTCACTCCAAGTTAAGGAAGTTAAGGTTTCTCCATTAGAAGTCTTCAAGTTACCATTCTAAAGCATTCAAGGGAAAATTTTACATGTGTTATTGTAGAAATCCAAGATCTATCATCATTTGCAAGGTAATCACTTCCATTTTTCATGCTTCACTCCTTTATTTCATCAATTTGGTTTAATTATCTAAACAGGGTTTGACCAAGGCAAACCCCCATCGATTAACAATCAACAATTTCTCCTCTTGTGTTGTTTGTATGAAAATTTAGTTCCTTTGGAAGCTTGAGGATCATTGAAGGTTGCATTCCAAAGTTATTCAAGTCTTCTACCCTTCATTCAAGACAAATCATCAATAAAAAGTCACTTTCATACATGGATCTGACAATTTAAGGAGTAGAGACTTGTAGGAGGCAGAAATACAGATCTAACTCCACAAAGTCTTCCTCTGATTTTGCAGATTTTGTAGGTGAACTAATTTTTCACCCTTGGAAAATGAGTCCCACCTGTAGGCCTAAAAATTGATTTTCTAAGATTTCAACTTGCGATAGTCAGAAACAGGTTTCTAGAAGTTTTTAACAAAAGTAGGATTGATTCGCCATGCTTGATGAATGAGTCCCAGTGGCCATTTACACAAATTTCAAAGACATTTCAGAACCTTCCAGTGACATCATTCTTTCTCCAGGTGCACTCTGATTTCATCCATTTCTTTTTGTTCGACATATTTCCTTCTATTTCTTCATATTTCATAGTTGTTACAATTCACGATGTGTTTTCAAATAAAGCATAAATCTTAGTTGTGCATGCATGTTTGATCAATTTCATAGTTTAGCAACCCTTAGATTACTCCATTTTCATCGCATTATATCACATTACATATGTCCTTATTTAAGTGAACATCTAGCATTTTAGGATCTAAATCTCTCTCTCTTTCTAGGTGAAAAACATAAGAAGAGAGCAAGCGTTTTGGGTCCTAAAATCTATGTTTCATTTTCTAAAACTTTGCATTTCTTAGGTTTAACATTAATATTCACCTTTATTTTTCAATTTACGGTATTTAAACATCATAATTAGGAACATTACATCCATATCACATCAATCTTTGAATGTGAACATTGCATTTTGGTCCAATCTTTGTCCTTTTAGGTGAAAAACCCTAGATGGACTATAAGGCATTTGAGTGCCAAAATCTATGTTTACATTTTGGTGAATCCAAGTTTTGAACATTTTTTCTTCTAATTTGAAGTGTATCCTAGGTTTAACTTGCATCAACATTGCATTAGGAGTTTCATTGTTTGAATTGCATCCTAGGGTTTTAAAAAAATGCATAAGTGAAAAGCTCATATAACTTGCATTTTTGCATCATATTTCATTGAAAACAACAAAACTTCTACATTTTGATACTATGGCTACCTCTATGCATTTGATAGACATTAAATTGCATTCAAAATTAAATAAAAAATAAAAAATTCCTCACTAGGACTTATTTGCCACACTGGGTGAATTAATCATTTTGCACACTTTGCACTATAATTTCTATCATTTTCTGCATTTCTATTTTTTTATTTTCTTCTCACACTATCCAGATTTATTGTTTATTGCATTTAGTTTACTTTCATCATGGCTATTTTCTTCAATAAGTTTTGGAAGTCCTTAAAATCTTTAGTGGACATGTCAAATTGTGCCTTTGGAACCGATCCTAATGACCTTGAGCTTCCTCATGCTCCTTCAACTCCTCATGAATGTCATCCTCATGTTGTTGACATCATTGGAGAAGATGATGATAGCATGAATAAGTTATTAAAAAAATATCCTGACAACCTTGAAGCCAATGCATCCTTTCATCCATCTGTGAAACAACAAGACCTTTCTACTATATCACCTCCTGATATGTTTGGTTACCTACATCCTGAAAAAAATGAAGGACCTAATCTCCCTCCAATAGGTGGACCTAGTTCCTCTAACCAAGCAACTCCTCTAAAACCATTCTATGACAACAAAGTTACAAACACACCAATCAACCTTGAAGAAACTTATGGAAAAGGTTTTACAATCTTAAGCAAACAAGGATGTGACACAACAATTAAAAATAATACTCATCAACTTTTAGAACAAGGTCTAAAAGATGAAAAGACAACAAGATTAGGCTATCAAGATCCCCCTCATTACAACAAGCCTCTTGTAGTATATTAGAGACTTTATGATGATGGCATGGTGATCTTTGATTCCACCCCAATTTGAATGTCCTCCTTCTGCATCAATGTCCCTTACATGACTCCATTGACAAGGATACGAGGATCCCCACAGGTCCTCTTCCTCCTTCAATTCATGAAAAGGGTGAACCTAGCAAACACAAATGACTTTACAATTTGAAAAAACTAAAGTTTCCTCTTAATCAACCACCTGAATGTGAAAGGAAATTTCAAATCCTTCTAAACAACAAACTCATTTTACTACCACCTATGAATAAGTTTGTAATCTATCCTAAAGATGCTAGCGTTCCACATTGTGCTTATCATTGTTTTCTTGGACATAGAAGTGATGAGTGTCGCCAATTGAAAGAAATATTGAGCAAGTACCATTTTGATGGAAATAATTGCTATCTAATAAATCCTTAAGCCATTACCAATTCCCCTCATCATGTAATAGTTGTAGAAAATTTTCTTCTCACTATTCTGTGATCTTTCCCATCACCTATCTCAGCTCATTCTTGTCTTGCACTCAATGGGGGCAAGATTTTCTTAGCCATGTCTTAGTAATGCATTTTTTATTGTCCCTTATCAGCATTACCCACCTTATGCTTATACCAATTGAGATTGGGAGGTAGATGACTTGTTTGAAGGTCAACTTTCCTTTTCATTACTAGTATTTCTCTTTTCTTTTTGTATGCCTGTGTGCCATAGAAAATTGGGCCCTCTTGAGAAAAGAGACAATTTCTCACATAATTAGACCCACTTTTGTGTCCCTTCACATTGTTTCCCTTCATAATGATATTTATAGGCCTCTTAGACCTATTTATTTTGATCTAGAGGCCCATTTCACATGTGAAATCACACAAAACCCAAAAAAAAACATTTAATAACATCATACCCAGACAACCCACCTTCAAATAGCAGTAGTGGGACCCATTCATCACCTTAGGCGAATGAGTCCCCTTTGAGGGAAATTTCAAAATCAAGCGAGAATTCAATCAATTTAACTTTTGTTTCTGGTGAATGTCGACCTCATACGTCTAATTAATGGGAAAATAAGGTGTTATTTCTTATAAATACATATTTTAAGTCATTTTAATACACACTCTTTTTCATCTCTTATGATCTCATTATAATTCTTCAAGAGTAATTCCAAAAGCAAGGAATTCTACTAGAAGTTTCATCATCAAAAGTTCAAGTTTTAGGAAAGAAAACTAGGGTTTTTGTAGGTCTTGAAACTCACTAATCATGTCAAGTTCCAACATTGCAAAGGGTTGATGATGGATTCCTATGGTGAATCATGAATAAATCTAGGGTGAAGAGGTGCAACTAGCCACCAAATCATGCCTAAGGACTTGGTTTCCTATTTATTCCATCTTCCATTTTCACTATATCTTCAGATTAAGGTTTTCATTGTGTTTATTTAACATTTGCATGTCATTTTATATCCATGTTGCATGTGTTGTGAGGTTTCTAGGGTAGACATCTTGCACCATTTCAAATAATCTTGCATGTCTTGTTCTAGAGCAATAGAATAGGACCCTTCTTGTGTTTCAACCTTTCCTAGTCTTTAACACATCTAAAGATATGGTTTATGCAATTTTCTCTCTATTCAAGGTTTAATTACCTACCTGGGGGTTTGAATAAGGAAAACCCCCTATCAGACCAACTCTTTTAAGCTATTTTGAAGGGATTTTTTGAGATCTAGAACCGGGTCTCCATCAGAATTTACTGTGTAGGTGTCAAGGTACATACTTGAGTTTTGAGTTTGAAGGAATCAGGAAGTGGACTGATTCACTATGCTTGGTGAATTAGTCCCACCTAAATATGTAGATTTGAGTTAGATGTTGTTTCAGATCCCCAACTATCAGAAAATAGATTCTATGTAGAAAAGCCCTGACCCGGGACTAATTCACCCATGGTGGCGAATGAGTCCCAATCAGCCCAAGTTTGAATTTTATCAACTTTCCAGATTGTTCTCTAGAGCTCTATACCTTTCCAGGTGCACATATTCTGAGAAGCAACTCTCTGTTTGATTAAAAGTTGCATTTTTGTTCATTATTTTAGTCTTTTTTCAAACAACGCTGTGTTTTCAAACACTACATAAATCTTAACTTTGCATTCATTTTCAGTCACATAGATTAGTCCATTACATTTATTTAACTTTTTTTACATCACATAATGTCACAAACGTCCTAATTTGAGTGATACATAAGCATTTTTGGCCCTCTCTCTCCTTTTAGTTGAAAAACCCTAGAAGTGCAACAGTAGACCATAGGGTCCCAAAAATCTATGTTTCATTTTGGTGAACCTGAGATTTGAACATAATAACATTCTAATTTACATCTAATTGCATCTTAGTTTTTCATTATTGCATTCTCTTGCATTATTTTAGGATTATTATAAGCATTGCATTAGGGGTATGTGTAGGATCATGATGGGCCAAAAAGTGGTGACATGATGGGTATGTGTAGGGTATGTGGCTAATGAATTTTTTTACCCAAAATTGATGAAACAAAAAGGATTTTTAAAGGATATTCTCAACTTTCCACCAATATAAATTATGCTTTACTTTGAATTTAATAAATAATTATTATTCATTTTTTATTTGAATTACAACTAAAGTCCTAATTGATAGGCTAATTCAAAAACATTTATATCTTTCAAATGGTATCACATTTTTTGAATTTGAAACATGCCTCACATTCTATGCTTTTAATACTATAAGATTAATTTTTTTTTAATAATTTCATGATGTTTTGACTAAGTTAAGGTGTTTAGACATATGAGTTTTTTATATTTTTTAAAATTTGTAAAAAAAAATCATAATTAATTATTTACTTGGAAAAAAATTACAAAGAAATATGCCTCACATTGGGACATGAGTCCTCTATTTATATCTAAAATTGTATAAAAAAATATTATCTTTTTATTGTGGTTAGGGTGGTCAGACAGATACCTACTTATTTTTTCCCTAAAATTTAAGTACTACTGCATTGAAATTTCAAATTTTCACCAAATAGATTTATTTTTCTTTAAATAAACCTAGTAGTTTAGAAACTACATCCAATTTTCTATAGATTCTATTATTACATATTTTTGAAATAATATAGATAACTTATTCAAATTTTTATGTAAAGTTGCCTAACTCTAATTTTTCTAAAACTTTTTGCCACTTAAGGGCTGATTTTTTCAATGATAATCTTGCACATACCCTTAGTGAAAGAATTATTTACTTTCTTTCATTCCATTATCCTACATCTCTATATTTTCGTTCTATATTTGCATCATATAGAGTTGAAATTTCATAGAAAACACCAAAAAAATCAGAAAAAAACATTTAAAAAGTTATCTCTTGGGACTCATTTGCCATCTAGGGTGAATCAATCCCTTTACAGTTTTTCATTAACATTTCCTAATTTTCATTTCCTCCATTGCATCTTTCTATTTTTTGTTATTTCCTTTCTATTTCTATTCAGTTCTTTTTGTTTTCCTTAGAATACAGTTTATTTCTTTTCAAGGCATTTATGGATAGTCTTAGGATTTTACAAGTTCCATTTTCAGTCATATTCCGTAGTCCTTTTTGATTAGCTTACATTAAGGAAACTCTAGAAAATATTCAAAACCGATCACACACCACATCAAATGATCCAATTAAACACATGATTCAAATTCGAAAAACCATCTCATCCAAGCCACTTAGTAGTGATGATGTCGACCAGTTAGATGAAACCCTTAAAAGCATCATCTCACTCACTTCATCCTCTAATGCTTGTCATGAGAAACCTAATACCCTTAATGATCAATCCCTCCTCAAACCTTTTTCTTGCGATGACTTTTATTTGTTAGATGAAGCCCTCCAAGATTTCATCTAGAATAAGTCATCCACTAAGGCTTGCGGTAAACAACTTGATATAACCACTATTCCTACCTCTAATGATTTTCTTTAACATCCTAAACCAATTGACGACCATTTACCCTTCACACCTTTTAGTAGTGATGATTTTCATTTTTTAGATGAGTCAATTCAGGAATTCATCTTAGCCAACTCATCCAATGATACCTCTAAAATCAAGGACGTTAATGTTGTTCAACCTAAACTTATCCTTTACCCACCCTTACATCTGCTTCATCCCTCTAATCATCCACACCACACTTTATACCCACCCAACACTACTGCATCACAACAATCTAGTGATGATACTGTTGATCATATATATAGCACATGAAATAACCCACAATCACCACAACCAATTCAACCATCATTACCTTTACCTGATCCACCTAGAGCTCCTCGCGATAACCTGCCTGCAAAGGAGTATGATCTTGTTGAACAATTAAAGAATACTCCTGCTAAAATATATCTTTGGGATTTACTTCAAACTTCACCTACTTAGAACACCATTCTTCAAACCTCTTTAAAACAACTCACAATTACTCCTAGAACCACTCTGAATGATGTGGAAGCTCTTGTTCAAAAACATAGTCTTGATATTACTTTACATCAACATGAGCTCCCTCCTTTGGAGTTACAAAAACAACATGATGCCTTTATGATCATTTCTCAATTCCATCGTACAAGCATTAAAAACACTCTCATTGATAATGGTTTTTCCCTTAATGTGTGTAGTGTGAGTCTCCTTGATCACTTAAAATTTTATAGATCACAAATAATACCTGATTTCATTTCTATTCAAGGATTTGATAATAAAAGAAAGCAAACGCTTGGGATAATTACTTTACCTATTATGGTTGGAGTGGTTACTTTGTAGACTCCTATCTATGTCATTCCTTACAACCTTTCATTTAATCTCCTTTTAGGCTGACAATGGATTCATGAGATGAATGCAGTGCCTTCTACCCTTCACTGTATCATGGAGTATGTTTACAAAAATCATATATATCAAATTGAAATAGACCCTAAGCCTGAAAGTTGCTTCAACCTTGAAAAAGGGGTTAGAAGTCCTATAAAAACATTGATTCCCACTTCTAACATTGATCCTCTTGAAATTGAGCACAATGATACAGAATCAACATCTAACTTATTTGGTGATGATTGGGGATCCTTAGAATTCACACCCTCATTCATGGGTGAATACATACTTACACAAAAGAAAGATGAGAAAGATGACCCACCAACAATTATGTCCACTCAAAATTATAAACAATCAACTCAAGCATCCATCTCTTACAATATGGATGGAAATGCAACATACACTATAAATTTTGATGAGATAGATTATCAATCCCCACCTACCCTGCATGAAATGGAAAGGATTTATGGGAAAGATTCTAAATTTGTCAAACAATTAGGTTATATTGGAAAAGGGTGTGGAAAACATGAACAAGGCATTTGTGTCCCTATTGAACCTAATACATAGGAAACAAAAATAGAATTCAGATATTCATTTTCTAAAATGACCAATGCTACCCAATGACCATCTTTAAACATTAATGTTATAACATCTCACCCACAACACAGACTCACAATCAAACATCCTGATTTATTGGATATAACCTTACCCCCTTCATTGATGTATGCCAATAGCAATGAGGCTTTGAAATATCTATTAGGTTTATTCGATACCCCATCCTAGCATACTTACATGAAAAAAAATTCTTGTACTTTAAATGTTACCGAGCAAGAAGCAAGTGATATGATTGAAGATTTCTCTGAATCTGAAAGTCCTAAATCCAATGTACTCCCTTTAGGCGATACAATTGATGTACTTATGGATATTCATAATACAGATAAAATTATTAAAATTAGGAGCCTTGATGATGAAGAACAAGAAGACATGACCACTTTACTTGATGATTTTCTTGAAATATTTGCTTGGAAATATTTTGATATACTAGGAATTGACCCAAAAAATTGTGATGCATAATATTTTCCTTACTCCAAATGCTAAACCCGTCTATCAAAAGATTCAAAAAATGCACCCTAATGTAGCATTGCATGTTAAAGAAGAACTAGAGAAACTTCTTGATGCAAGCTTTATTAAACCTATTGATTATTCTCCTTGGATCTCAAACATTGTCACAGTGGAAAAACCTAATAATAGTATTAGTATATGCATGAATTTTTGAGACTTGAATAAAGCCTCTTTAAAAGATAATTTCCCACTTCCTAAAATAGACATGATTGTGGATTCAACTGCTAGACATGCTTTGTTGTCATTCATGTATGATTTTTTGGTTATAATCAAATGCTTATTAATCCTCAAGATCAATACAAAACTGCCTTTACAATGGTTTGGGGTACATTTTGTTGGGTTGTGATGCCCTTCGGTTTAAAGAATGTCGGCACAACTTATCAATGTGCAATCACATTAATCTTCCATGATTATATTCACAAAATATTAAAAGATTATGTCGATGATATCCTCGCTAAATCGTTAACATGACAAGACAATGTGAATTTCCTTCGTAAAATCTTCGAACAGATAAAACAATACAACATGCGATTAAATCCAAAAAAATGTTTCTTTGGCGTAGATAGTGGTAAAATTCTTGGGTTTGTCATATCTCACAGAGGCATTGAAGTGGACACAAAGAAAATTGATGCCATCATTAACAAGCCACCTCGGAATATTTCTTAGTTGCATACGTTACAAGGTCGAATTCAAGCTATTCATCATTTTGTTGCATCTTTAGCTGATCACACCATATCCTTCACACATATCCTTAAAAAGGGTGTCCATTTCAAGTGAAATGAGGATTGTAAGCAAGATTTTGAGAGTCTAAAGGAATATTTAGCCACTCCACTTGTTTTACAACCTGTCATGCCATAGTAACTATTTATCTTGTACATCACTGCATTTTCCAATGCTCTTGTAGTATTGTTGGATCAACAAGATGATCAAGGTAATGAACACCCTGTTTACTACATTAGCCATAACTTAATTGATTATGAAACATGCTATTCACCAATTGAAAAATAATGTTTGGCTCTTGTATTTGCTACTAGTAAGTTATGACATTATTTACTCACTACCAAAGTACAAGTTGTCACAAAATTTGATCCTCTTAAGTATCTTTTACACAAAACCAATCTTTTAGGATGCTTAGCTAAGTGGGTGATGTTGTTAATTGAGTTTGATCTTAAATTTGTTTCACCAAAAGCAATCAAAATTCAAGCCTTAACCGATCACTTAGCTGATGCACCTTCTCCCTTTGTTTTCCCTACTATTGATTCCTTTCCTGATAACCATGTATTAACCATTGATATTAAACCATGGGAATTATTTTTTGATGGATCTAAGTGTCGAACATTTTTTTGCACTGAAGTAGTCCTAATTCCACCCGATGAAAAACCTATTCCCTTATCTTATCGTTTAAATTTCCTATGTACAAATAATGCAGCTAAGTATGAGGCATTGATTGTAGGTTTGCAAGATGCTCTATCTCTTCATGTTAAACATGTTAAGATATTTGGTGATTCACAATTGGTCATAAAACAATCAATGGTTCATATCAAACTAAACATGACAAATTATCATGATACAAGGATCTCATCATGAAGTTATTAGACAAAATTTGACTCATTCACCATTGATAACATCCCACACAAATATAATCACCATGCAGATGCAATGGTGAGTGCAACTTCCCTCATATCCCCACATGACCCTTCTACAGATTTCACATTTGTTATTCACCCCATCTTGAAACCTTCCATCGATACTCTGTTTGAAGATATTTTGGCAATAACTCAAACAACTTCGTGTGAATGGTATGATACAATATACGACTACTTAAATGATAGTACCATTCCTAAACCTATCATGACCAATACTCAAAAGTGCTTACATAAACTCACAACTAAATATGTTATTCTTGCTGACTTGTTGTATAGAAGATCTTTCAATGGTCTCCTATTATGTTGTCTTAAAGATTCTGAAATCCCTTTAGCACTCGAACAAGCTCATGCTGGTGTCTGTGGAGGTCATTTTGGAGGTCGTTCATTAGTGCAAAAACTTATTTGTATGGGTTATTATTGGAGACATATGGAAAATAATTTATTTTCCTATGTTAAACAATGCCACAAATGCCAATACCATAGAAATTTGATTCACACTCTTGTTGCTAAGCTCCATGCCAATGTTCCCATTTGGTCACTTTCAGTATGGGGGTTAGATCTTATTGGAAAAATTTCCCCTCCTTCTTTAGTTGGACATACATTTATCATAACTACAACTAGCTATTTCACAAAATGGGTAGAAGTTATCCCTGTTCGTTCAACAACTACTAAAGTAATTTTTCAATTCATATTAGAACACATAATTGCTCACTTTGGACTCCCTTTCGTAATTTTTTCATACAATGGAATTCCATTTAAGAATAGTGAAGTTCAAAATTTTTGTGCAACATTTAACATTAAATAGTGTTTCTCTACACCATATTATCCGCAATCTAATGGAAAAGATGAAAATACCAATAAACTTCTTGAATAGATCCTTAAGAAAACTATTCACTGTAATCATAAAGAATGTCATACACAATTATCTTACACACTTTGGACTTATACTTGACTAATGTTTGATCATCCACAACAAATACCCCTTATAGCCTCGTATATGGTACTAATGTGATTATTCCCTTGGAGTTAGAAATTCCTACTTTGAGAGGTTCTCTCTTAGACCTTTTTGACAATAACACTTATACAGATTAACAATTACATCAACTTGAGATGCTTGATGAACAATGCATTAACGCTTTCAAACATCTCCAAGCTAACATCAAACAATTACAATGCAAACACAACATTCATGTTATTCCTAGATCATTTTATAAGGGATATTTGGTTCTTATTGAAAATCAAAGAACTCTTAGTGCTGACAATGAAGACAAAGATAAGTTTAGCCCTAATTGGTTGGGACCTTATGTAGTTGATACTAATTATGGGTCTGGTGCTTATCTCTTAACACATCTTGATGGAACACCCCTTAAAGAACCTATTAGTGTTGTGCATTTTTTTCAGTATTATCTCTAATCCCCTTTGAATAGTATGAGTGCTATAGTAGTGTTGTTTAAATTTATTTGATGTTACGACTTTCAAATTGCTCTATTTTTTACAAGTAAATTCATGTTTTTCTTCAACACTAAGGTAATTATTTAAAGTTCAGTTTATAATTACTTTAGGTTTCATACTATTCACCCTCTTGTTATGTTAACTTAAAATCATTATTGGTGTATTTAATTGAGCATATTCTTTTTCATTTATCATTGTTGTATCTATGATAAAATTGAAATATGTTTTATATTAGATCACACCATTCATGTTAAATCATGAAGCAATTAATTAAATACCTTTTACCATAAGTCATTTAATTAATCGCATAGAATTTAATATTCACATAAAAAAAGATACATCATCATAATATCAAATTTTTATATACATCTCAAACTCATATATAATATCAAAATGTTCTAGGAGAGCTAGACCCCTTGGGATCTAGCGCTTGTGATCTAGTCCCTGGACATTGTGAGATGGTCGTGTGTGACTGTGATCATGAATTGCCAAGTCTCAGTGTATACTCCAGACCCTATACTTGTCCAACAACTATAAGCCACTCATCTTCAATTTGGTCCCTTTTCGATCATGTATGTGCCAACTCTGCCTGTAGTCTCTCTACCTCTATCAAGGTTTGTGCTGACTATAGTGTACTCTCAACCTAATGGAGTTGCCTCCTCACACTCTCATACATTGTTAGGACCTAAGGTTTGTCCTAATGGTCTGAGTGACTCTAGCTCCTCCTCCACGATCGCTGGGGGCCCATAGTTAGGATCTATCTCATCCACCTCGAGGGATGTTGGCACTATCTATGTAGTTGTCTGATGATAAAATCTCACCAGTCTCTCATTGCTCCTATGAGATAAATCATGAACACAATCAGTAACACGTCATCATGATATATATATATAAAGAAATAGTATAAATCACTAAAGGACATAAATCAAATCAAACATCATCACCTATGTCTCCAGACACATGAGGAATGTCAACCTCCTCATCTCTGAGGGGCATGGAGGATGTGCTAGCCTCTCTCTGACTATGTGTGTTGATGTCTATTGTAGCTATTGCTCGTGATCTGGTCCTTTAAGTATGTGAGGAATCTCCATGCTAATAGCGATCCTTAATGGCTACCTCATCACCCTCACTCAGGGGTGGATCCTCCTCATAATAATAATCCTCCTCTCCTCCATCCTACTCTTCATAATTAGGATTAGCCTCAGACTGGTACTCCTCATTGATAATATCTGTAAAAATATCTATTGGCCTATACCGTACCTCATCTGCTCTCTCCTCTGGCTCATCACCCTCATCCATTGCTAGCTCTGCATCACCTAGAGGAAAATCCATGGGGAACATAGGAGTTGGTCGTGCATATGACCACCACTCCTCATGCTTGTCTGTGCTACTGACATCATTAGTGTCGGAGACTAGTGTCTGGTCGTAACCAAAATCATCAGAATCACTCTCTCATACATGATCTACCGAGCACTGATTGTCTAATGAAGGGGCATGCCTTTAGTGGTGTTTGTACCTATCCAAACTGTCACATGACTAGCCCATAATAGAATGGTTGTACGTCGTAGTCATGCCTCCCTACTAGATACCTATCCATTTGCATCCTTTGTAACTATTTGGTGGGATCTAGCCACTGTTGAGTGAGTAGATAGGGCCTCCATAGGACCTCATCCTCCTCCATCCAGTTGAATCTCACCCTCCAAAAGTGTAAATTACCATATTTCCATAACCGTTGCAAAGGATAGTAAAACACTTGTGGGTATCTTGTTGCTATCTAGTATAAGGGTATCCGACATGCTTGGTACATCTGATATGCTCAAGCCACCACACCTATAGAAGTGTACAATGAACCATACTATCAATCTCTCAAAATACAAACTGACCAAGATCATCATACAAATGTGCTAGAATGTAGCAGTCCTAGGCATATACTATCCTCTGCAAGTACATTCCCTGTATTAGGTGTACCAGTACCCCATCCAAGTGTGTCGCTCATCCATCTAAATTGAGAACCAGTGCCACTCTATGCATCATAATCCATCTAACTAAAGGATCTCATGATTACAATAGCATGGGAAGCTTGACCCACACTCTAATCCTCTCATCATGTATAGGTCATCCAAACAATACTGCATATCTCTCTTCTTCTCTCGGAATGATCGATCCCCATGGAAATACACTTGTGCTCCCTGAATAGGCACTCAAAGAATACAATGTATGTCCTCAAGTGTGATGGTCATTCCTTGGATGGGAAGATGAAAGGTATAGGTGTCTGCATCCCAACGCTCACAAAGAGCCATCAACATGGTGCCATGGTATCTCATAGGTGGCATCAGATATGCCCAATAGATACCCACTAATTGTAAATGCTTCACCTATGCCACTGATAGCGCTAGTGCATGATCTCTCAAAAATGTCAATTTTCTTCCCCCTAGCCATTGTCGTGACTGGGTAGGAACCTATCAAAATCATCACAAAAATGCTCTAAATTTCATCTAAATATCTTCAATTTTTCATAATTCTCATCATGGAAGTGTGCTAAAGTAGCTCTAGTGTGCTTCTCTAATGGCCCTAGACTTTTTAGAACCCTTCTTGAAATTTCTCAAAGAAATAGGGACACTTCACAAAGAAACGAGACACTTTGTGAAGAAACGAGACACTTTGTGAACTGAAGGGACACTTTGCAAACAAATGGGACACTTTGCAAAAAAAGGGGAGACTTTGCAAAAAAAATTCTAAGAACCCTAAATTAACCTATCCATGCATAAAAAATCATTAAATCATCATGAAATCACAAGGTGAACATTACAGAATCGACTCACCTCATGATACAAATCGCCATGTGCCACCTGCTCATGAAGATCATCCAGCTGCAGAGGTGTGTAATCCCATCTGCTCGGCATATTCTTCTCTCACTCACTACTTTCAAGATATACGAAGGTGAAATGAATAGTAAGTGACAAGTTACTTTCTTCTCCTTTTCAACACTTTTCATCTCTTTTTACTTTTACCCATTCATATACGGTTACCATCTTTTCCAAAACTTATAATGTAGATATTCTTCAAATCAACATAATGGGCACTAGGGTAATCCATTTTCGACGCTTTTTTATGCGTTGGAATCCTGATTCTGCACCTAAAATCATAATTTATCTATCATAATGTGACATGGTACTTGGAAATTCCCTACAAAATGATGTTTCTTGTTCGACATGGCTAGATTGCTACCTTGATTCCACCTCCATAAAGCAAGTGGAATCAAGGGGGGGCATACATCTACCCTCAAATTGGATTCCTAAGGGTTAGATAAAAATATTTTTGAGAAATTAACAAATGTGTTTTGTAGGATGCAGTTCCTCATGATGTGGTTGTGTGGATAACTACACTAGGCACTTCATTCTCCCATCCTTTTTGAATATGTATCATTTTATGTAGCAAGGTGCATTGTTTAGAGTCCTTTATCTTACATATACATGTAGAGTCATATGGGCGCTAAAGTGGGGGATAAATATGCCACAAAAAATTGGACCCTCTTGAGAAAAGAGACAATTTCTTGCATAATTAGACCCACTTTTGAGTCCCTTTACATCGTTTCCCTTCAAAACGACATTTATAGGCCCCTTAGACCTATTAATTTTGATCTAAAGGCCCATTTCACATGTGAAATCACATAAAACCCAACAAACAACATTTGATAACATCATACCTCAACAACCCACCTTAAAAAAATAGTAGTGGGATCCATTCGCCACCTTGGTTGAATGAGTGCCCTTTGGTGGGACCCATTTGCAAAGGGTGGTGAATGAGTCCCCTTTGAGGGAAAATTCAAAATCAAGCGGGAATTCAATCAATTTAACTTTTGTTTCTAGTGAATTTCAACCTCTTAGGTCTAATTAACAAGAAAATAGGGTGTTATTGCTTATAAATACATATTTTAAGTCATTTTAGACAATCTTTTTCATCTTTTATGATCTCATTATCATTTTTCAAGAGTAATTCCAAAAGTAGAGCATTCTACAACAAGTTTCATCATCAAAAGTTGAAGTTTTAGGACAAAAAACTAGGGTTTTTGCAGGTCTTGAAGTTCACTATTCTTGTCAAGATCCAACATTACAAAGGGTTGATGATTGATGCCTATGGTGAATCATGAAGAAATCTAGCGTGAAGAGGTGCAACTAGCCACCAAATCATGCCTAAGGACTTGGTTTTGTATTGATTTCATCTTCCATTTTAACTCTATCTTCAAATTAAGGTTTGCATTGTGTTTATTTAGAATTTTCATGTCATGTTATATCCATGTTGTATGTATTGTGAGGTTTCTAGGGTAGAGATCTTGCATCATTTCAAACAATCTTGCATGTCTTGTTCTAGAGCAATAGAATAAGACCCTTCTTATGTTTCAACATTTCCTAGTCTTTAAGACATCTAAGGCTAGGGTTTATGCAAATTTTTCTCTATTTGAGGTTTAATTACCTACCTAGGGTTTTGAACAAGGAAAATCCCCCATTAGACAAACTCTTTTAAGCTATTTGGCAGGGATTTTTTGAGATCTAGAATAGGGTCTTCGCCAAAATTTATTGTGGAGGTGTCAAGGTACAGATCTAAGTTTTGAGTTTGCAGCGAATTGAACTTTTAATTGATAATGGCACTTGGCGCCCTATAGCCAGGAATTTATCTACGATAGATCTTTTAGAGAAAAAACATACGATGTTTGACATCAAAATGGTTCGAACGGTCTCATTTTTATTGTACAAAATAATTTATTACAAATATTATTACAACCAGTTTTTTAAAACAAATACTACAAATGCTAAAGCATTGAAAACATTAGTAGCGTACAACAATACTCTTGTTAATATCCTTAAGGTTGTATTAGAAAAGAAATTCATAAAATATTTGAATTTAGGTGCAAAAGAAACTATTACGATACTGCAAGACATTATTGGTACAGGTTTGAAAACAGTTCAATTTGTACTTCTTGAAATACGTAAAAGATTCAAAGATGAATTATATAGGCTTGCACTTTTCAATAAAGCAATATTGAATGACGAAATGTCTAGGTTTCTTCCTAAAACTTCTTTGGAAGATAGGGGGAATGACGAGTTTGACATCAATTCTATGGGTTTTGAAGAAATGGTGCGTGAAATTGAAGAATTCCTAATTATTGAAGTGCTAATAAAATTAAATAAACAATTAGCCCACTTAGTAGAACAACTACAAACACAAGATAAGTTCTTGAAAGTAGTGGCGGTAATCAGAAAGTGGATTGATTTGCCATGCTTGGTGAATGAGTCCCACCTAAAGATGTAGATTTGAGTTAGATGCTATTTCAAATCCTCGACTATCATAAAAAAAATTATGTCCAGAAAAGTCTTGACTTAGAAATGATTCACCCAAGGTGGCGAATGTGTCCCAGTCAGCCCAAGTTTGAATTTCATCAACTTTCCAGATTGTTCTCCTGACCTCTACAGCTTTCTAGGTGCACATATTTTGAGAAACATCTCTCTGTTTGATTAAAAGTTGCATTTTTGTTCATTATTTTATTCTTTTTGCAAACAACACTATGTTTTCAAGCATTCCATAAATCTTAACTTTGCATTCATTTTTAGTCACATAGATTAATCCATTGCATTTAGTTAAATTTTTTTACATCACATCACATCACACACATCCTAATTTGAGTGATACATAAGCATTTTTGGCCCTATCTCTCTCCTTTTAGGTGAAAAACCCTAAAAGTGCAAGAGTAGACCATAGGGTCGCCAAAATCTATGTTTTAGTGTGTATCATGTTCCCCCTTAATGTGACATTTATTGTTCTCCTCTCATTGTGAAATTCCTCTATTTGTACCTTCATCTTTCTATATGTCGTATATTTATTTTATCTTTTCCCTTTGTTTTCTGTTCTCCATTTGGGGATGATGTAATGCATTGAGACATCCTATGTCTCTTCCATGTTGACCCAAAAAAATTATTTTTTTAATTTTTCTTGTGTTTTCCTTTTGGGGATGATACAAAGAAGCGAGATGCCCTATGTATCTTCCATATTGACCTAGAATGTCTTTCTTTTTTCTTTTTCACTTGTGTTTTCCTTTTGGGAATGACACAAGGCATTGAGATGACAATGTCTCCATCATGTTGAACCAAAACATTTTTCCTTTTTCTTTTCATTTTCATTTTAGTTGTGTTTTCCTTTTAGGGATAACATAAGACATTGAGACCACAATGTCTCTTTCATGTTGACCTAAAATATTTTTCCATTTTCATTTTCCTTTTCACTTTCATTTGCTTGTGTTTTCCTTTTGGGGACGATGCAAAGCGTTGAGACATCTTATGTCTCTTCCATGTTGACCCAAATGGATTCTTGTTTTTTCTTTGTTTTCAACCTCTTTGTGTCATTCTTCCATTTCTATGTATTTGGGGAATGATGACAGTTTCAAACTCTTTAAATAAAACATTGCAACGAAGAACATACTAACCCTAAATCCATAGATCCCTTATTTGTTTGGTGTTTTTGTTTTAGGGGCAACCCCTTCTCTTTCTTTTCCTTTTTCTCACATGACACCACCTTACTCAGAAATGTATGACTTGGCATAGGGGCTTTTTAGGTTGGCTCTCATGTCTTCTTTCTTTTTTGCATTTTTCATTCACTACATTAAAGTAATTGCTCACAGAATGGTGTGTAGCATTTCCTTTAAAGTGGGGGCATACATTGGAATAATTCTTTTGGAATTTTCTTTTTCTTGGTTCTTAGTGTAGCCTTGTTACTTTATATGATGCATTTGTCACTTTGTGGATGACATTGGGTGTGATGTCTTTCATGAGCATGATCTATTTTAGCATATTGCATTCCTCTTGGTGGACTAATGCAACACACTGCATCCCCTAAGTTGTGAATATTATATCCTTTGATTGGCCCTCTCTTGGAGACATTGGACACAATGTTCCCTAAATTAAAGACCTCACATGAACTAAACAAGACTCATTTGAACATTCTTTTGCATGTTGCATTTTGCATTTATATGGCCACCTTGCATAACATAGCTTGCATGCCTATGGTGCCATTGCATTTGTTCATGAATTCTAAGCATGCAAAGCTTTGCTTGTCTTATGAAGTACACAATGACATTGTCCTTTCTGGCACCTTACTAAAGTTATCAGGAGGTATAACTTTGATATGGTTAAGTGGGAGCCCATTCCGAGGCATGACTTCTCCCCATAAGACACCTTGTGAATTTCTCACCCCATGGACAACCAGAGGTTCCATGGCCCTAAATTGAGTATACTTGGGCCTTCTCACCCGACAGATAACCATGAGTTCCATCACCCCAAAGTGAGTACACATTTCTTTTTCAAAACAAGCATCCTAGATCTGATCCACAATGGGCTGGAAATATGATTGAAGCTTGCTTTCATTCGTCTTTCATCATTTTCATGTGTGTTCCTTTGTATTTATGTTTGGTTTGCCATGAGATCTTCATCTTGGGTGCTTGATCATCCCTCTCGATTGTTGTTGTCTCATCTTCCCAACATCAGTGCATTTGGACCACGCTTGATTTGCATGTTTGGCTGCTTTTGTGTGAGTTTGAAGGAGGTTCATCCTCTCACTCAAGTGGGGGCTAACTATGGACATGAAAAAAGTAACCCTTCTACTTTTTCTTGTTTTGTCCCTCCTAGTGGACTTTGGCTTGATTTTTCCTAGATTTAATGTCGTAATGTGGTCAACAAATTCACATTACGGTTTGGACCTTTGAGAATCATTAATACTTCTAGGATGTCTTGTAAAGGTGTTGTGAAGTGTTGTAACCCACTTTCACACTTTTCTAGGACCCTTTTATTATAATTCACTTAAATATCTCATTTTTACCACTTACCAAGTCTTATTTCAAAGTATTGTAAAGAGTTG
>VDFB02335499.1:0-51408 GCA_007258455.2 Sequoia sempervirens
AATTTATTTAATTAAATCACTAATGCATCAATTTCCTCCCATTTGATTTAAATAAATCCAAGTATCTAAGTCAAAAGTCAAAATTAGCTAATCTTCATCTTAATTAATCAAATCATGATTAATGCTAATCATAATCACTCCAATTCTCTAGATTTTGCAACTTGTGCACATAAATCAATTTAACTATTTTATTAATTCCTCCTTTTCATTCAAAAAAAGCATCTCAAGTGGAATATTCCTCCATTTCAAATCTCCCTCCCAAATGTCTTGTCCTCCAACATAGCATTAACTCATCTCTTACATGTCTCCCACTTGGCATTTAAGACCCTTTCTTCTCCCTCCAACAAGCCAACTTTCAAATTTCAAATCCACCTAATAGCATTTATCATGCACAATGACCAAAATGTGCTCAACCTTCATCCTCTCACATCTTGACAAGCGGCATCTTGTCATTGGATCATGTTTTGTCCCACATCCTCCATGTTCTTCAATCCTCCATCATACTTTCTTATAAATAGAGGCTTCCTCTATTGTATTAATCCTCCACAATCTTAGTCATTTGAATCCACATCCATCATCCAGGAGCTTATGAAGGATTGGGAAAGGGATTTTTTTCACATCAAAGAAGCACCAATCCACTATGGGATAGGGTTTGATCATGTTTTCATGTGCTTTCATTTAGTTGTTTTTATTTTATCTATCTAATTTGCATATTTTAACATGATTAAGTATTTCATAGGAATCTTGGGTTTGCTTATTTTAAATTGACTAACTAAACTAATGGTGGTCATTGTTTGAAGTAATGCAGATTTAGGGTCCACAAAATGGCGCCCACCGTTGTTTCAACAATTGCTCTATCGTAATGTTGGCTTTACTTGTAGCTTGTTTTGTGGAAGTATCTTTCATTATTTATACGGTGCTTTTTTAATACCGTTGTCTCTTCCCATTCAGACTAGTTATATCATGTTTGGGTATAAAGTCGTGCTATTGGTGGAATCGATTTTTGTGCTTTGATTGCAATCTATCATTCTATTAATGAATTCTTTTGTTGGTTAAACTACGCCTAACGGATAAGTGCAAAAGAAGTTAAAGTTTTTTTCAATAGACTTTAATGGCTGATCAATCTCTTTTATGATTTGGCATTTTCTTTTATAGCTACATTTTACACTAGGTAGCCTTTTACACCAACTCAAGAAGCTCATTGAATGATTTATTTGCATAACACAGGATTTATCGACCATCTTGCTTTCCAAGATTTCGACTGTAATTATTTGTTTGAATCTTTAGCTGACATTGAAATTGGGATCTACATTTTTTTTCAAAGTTTTCTTTACTGTGGAAATCTTTGGAAATATAAAGTCTAACTAGGGAAATATTTTATTGGAGATCTGTTGTTTTTCCTTTTACAGTTTCTTCGTACTAAATCCACTACTTTCTTTATCGTCCTTATCAGAGTGATGGGAATAGGGACGCCCTTCAAATTTATTATTATCATTCTAATGTACCTTGTTTTCTTCAGCAGTATTATGAATCTGACATGATATCTTATGCACCACTAGATTTACTGTTAGCTAAAATAGCTCGAGACTTTTCCTTAATTCCTGAATAGCTATGACTTCATCCCACCAATCATTTGGTTGGGTTTATGGTGCCCGTGCGCCCATATGCCTTCTTCATTCTTGCTTTAATGGATTTCCACACCCAATTCCAAGGTTCTCATTTTTGTAGGCGAGCAGCAAGGATGTTGGGAAAAGGTTTGAGAATTTGGCTTTACGCCTACTAATTACATTTTCTTGAAAGTTTCTAAAGCCTTTTTTCAATGAGCCCATTTTGTGCACACCTGCCAATTGCATTTTCTTGAAAGGGTCTAAATCCTTTTTCAACGAATCCATTTTGGGTTCATGTTGCAATTATTGCAGTGCATAAAAACCATGCCTTTGAGTCCTTCTGTCAATTAGTTCATGTGCCTTGTTTATGCTGTTGCATACCTGAGTTTTTTTTTTTTTAAAAGGATGTGCCATTTACTCAATTGGAAGAATTCAAACCTTCCTTGTGGGCTTCTCCAGAGGAAGCAAAGTATGCATTTCCCAATCCCAGGACTACACATTTATCACACACGTCCTGCAATCCTTGTTGTCCATGAGATAACATCCCTTTGAGGCATCTTATCAAGTAGTAAAGAAGCATCATCACTCGAGTTTAAAAATGTTCCTTGTTGGCCACTCCAGGGAAAGCGAAATGTGCATTTCCCCATCTTAGACCTGCACATTTATCTCACACACATACATTTATTGTATAAGTTTGTGGATGTTTCTCGTGGTACACTGCATACATTGCTTGTGTAAGCCTACTGATTTAGTCCAGCATGAATTTGTGTTTGTTGCAAGGGATGTTCATAGTGAAATCTTTCTCCCAGTGGAAGTGCAAGTAATAAACAAAGACAACTTAGATTTTGGAAAATATTTTAAGGTCATACAAATAAAATATACTTTGTTTGGAGCCTAAATTTTTTTCTACTACAGGACTGAATGATCTATGCATTCAGATATACATATGGATAAAATACTAGGATAAACATGGGAAGTTAATTTTTGATGTACTTCTTAAGGATGAAGTATGAGTTAAATTTTAGATGCAATTAAGATATTCTAGGAAAAACCATAATTATAGAACTCCAATAAACTTGATTATAGGCTTTGAGACCGACATCATCCACTCAAAATACTCAAACCGTCCAGTGCATAAACTTTGATTAGTGCAAGAGAGTTGTTATTAAATGTGGCGATCTTGTTGAAAATCTCTATCCTTCATGTATTGATCACACCAAAATGATGAATGGGCATTACCTTCTAGTTTGAAAGTTTAAGCGGGAAAGGTAAGAGTTTCAAGATTCTTTTTTCATGTCATGTAAATTTAACCATTTAGCAGGTTTAGTGTGAAGTACATTTTGATCAAATCATCCAATAAATTCATTCAATTAAGCTTTTAAAAGCTATTGCATTGTATGGGCGTCCATGTAATATTGCCTTGCCTTTGTTTCCTCAAAATTGTTGTTGCCTTAATGTCATTCCAACTTGCTGCGCATTAAATTCTCTGGTGAATGTTCAGTGATTTACATGTCATTTTTATTTTTCAAGATACAATATTCATTTCTTATACATACTCATAAATTGCTCATCAATAGAAGATACAGTTCACTCTATTTGATATCGATTTAATACTAAATCAAGTGTTGCGCATCATCATTGTTTATGGTTTGGCAGTTCAAAATATTTGCATTGTCTAACAAATCTATATATACGAAGGGAAGGACTGGTGATTTGATACCTAACTTAAAATGCATAGTTAATGCATTCATGTTTTTCAAGATAACTGAAATAATTTGATATGCCATAGTCTTGCAATCTTCATAATTGTTGTTGCATGGGGGATTGGTGATTGATTGCAATTAGGAGGAGACACTTTTATTGTTGGTAGATTTCAAAAGTAAAAAATCATTAAATGTAGATTTAACGCATTAAAAGTCACTAAGTTCGAGGTTTGTGGGAGCAATATCTTTTGTAAAGTGGGTGTTTTTTTAATTTTCTTGGCTTAAATGACATTAATCATTGCTACAGTAAAGTCTTTATTTTTGAAACAAATTTAATACCCATTAATGCATTGGATAAAACTTAAAGTCTTTATTTTTTTATCAAACTTCAAAGCTTTGGGAATATAGTGATAAATGATTTGCATATCTTTAGGTTTTTTCTTGAACATTTAATCCACGCGTTTCTTTGTATTCTTATTATAGGTGCAATATTATGGTGTATCAAGACAGGGAAATCTAGAAAAACTAGTAAGCAGATTCAAATTGAAGAAGTGGGCCTTAAATTGGAACTTGAAAAAGCATTTTAAATGCTTGTTTTAATTACTTAAAACATCCAATTGCTGCATTTGTTTTCTATTTTAGGCCAACTAGATCAATTTGGGTTTAAAATTAATCATTGATTTTTTCAAGTCGGATTAAAATTGAACATTAGCAACTCACTAGATTTTGATTTTTTGGACTAAAATTGAACAATCAACTCCAAACACTTCATCTTGGTGCTTAAAAGGAATAAAATTCTTGCTTTGAGGATTTAAAATGAACAAATACTTCTATGTTTTGTAATCACTTATCCAAAATAATATCATCTAAAAGACATATGCACTTCTCTCGTGCCTCACAACGATCTTGAGAATCAAAAGGATTTTAATGATATTAAGTTGTGTAAGTAATTACCTTCACATTTTGATTTGGGTTTAAAATTGACAAATCTTGTGAGTGTGAGTGGAACATATCGTTTGTGTTCTCTCTTTGTTTCTCAACAAAGATCGATCGAACTACGAATGTGTTTGCTCACTTTTGCGTTATCTTAGAGGGCCTGCCTTGTGGGAAAAAGTAATCACCCAAGGGAATTCAAAGTCCAAACAAGATGATAATGACTCTGTGTATTGATCCAAGTCAAGGTAACACCATGCAAAATCAAAGTTACCTAAATCAAGGCAATATGTTTTCCAACCACAACAATGTTCAAATGCCAAATCTAAACATCATCCCAAATCAGAACATTGTCCAAAATCAATTTGTCCATGATCCTATGCAAACACCACAAGTACACATTCTAAATCCACTTGAACAAAAGAATCAACTATATCAAGGGAGTCAAAATCAAAATCAGGATCAAATTTTGCTAGATCAACTTGCTTCACTTTCCAAACTAATTGACTTATTGAGCCAAGAGACATCTGCACTCCAAAATATATACAATTTTCCTTTGGTTAAACCATGTCATCAAATCATTGAGTTGTGTCCACAACCACATCAAGAACAATATCTCCAATGTCAAGAGGTTGGATATCAAGATAAATAACATCAACAAAAAACCCAACCTCCACATCTCGAAGATCAATCACCACATCTCAAAGATCAATCACCACATCTCCAAAATCAATCACCACAAGGTCAATTTAAAGTGCAAGTCTCACAGGGTAACAAACAAAAATAAACCACTTAGGAAACTAATCAAATTGGTCATGCAACAGTTGGTGCAGGACAATGTCATTAAAATACCCGTCTATGAGAACTATCAAGAACCCTTAGTGAAACCGCCATGGTACAATGAAAATCACCTTTGTGATTTTCACAAAATAAAGGGACACACAACATCAAATTGTATTCGACTCAAAAATATCATCCAAGATCTTATTGATCAAAGAATAATAACTATTGGGTACAATGATGAAGATTCAACCACTGGTGATAGCATTGACAATCTCCCCACCACAATTGTTGAAAACAATGATCAAGATCTATCCATCAATGAGCACATTGAAGATGTTTCTACCTCATTCAAAGATCAAATCAACATATATCAAGATTCACTTTTCAATCATGATCAAAATCCACCAACAATACCCAACAATGATCCAATTCAAGAAATGTCAACATCAATTGACCCTATGGTTGCAGACATTGACAATCTCTCTTCCACAAATGTTGAAAACAATGATCAAGATCTATCCATCAATGAGAACCTTGAAGATGTTTCTACCTCATCCAAAGATCAACTCAACATACATCAAGAGTCATTTTTTAGTCATAATCAAGAACCCTCAACAATATTCTGCAATGATCTATTCCAAGGAGTGTTAGAATTATTTGATCCTATTGACATAATCCATGATCCATCTGTTGGTGATTTTTCTTGTAAACCAGGTCGGTCTCCTATTCTACCTATGGAATAGCCATCTCCAATCAAGGGCAGCTCAGAGGACCTGGACCAACTGACAAGATTCTGTCAAAGACTGAGATCTTCTGCACTTTAGGCTCTGCAGAACCAGGGTGGGTGTACCCACACAATGCCTTAAAGAAGACCAGACATTTCTTTTTATAGCAGATAACTCCTGATGTCAAGCGTTGAGGACCTCAAATGGGGCTAGATTCTCAATAGCTCAACCTTGAAGCAACGAGGAGGCAGGACACATACTAAACAAAAGATATTCAATGATTTGTAGATTAAAAGGTTTCTGAGAGGAACAAGGCTGCAAGACAGATCAGTGCCTAATCCATTGGGTCATGGAGTCACACACAAAAAATGGAATTCATCTGCAAACAGGACTCAATCAGTGGATTTTGTTTTGCTAATGCCTTACATCAGCTATCAGTGCCTTACACTGACAATCCAGCTCTTGTATCAACTAGATTCTTCTTACCAAATCCAACCTGCAAACAAATAATCACTGCTATCTATTCAAAGGATTTAACTGCTTCCTTGAAGCAGACCTATCAGCAAATAACACAGTCCCATGAAGTATGAGAAGATGAACAAAAAAACCTTATGCATTTATTTGAATGATTAAAAGCCTACAAATGTGGAGACAATCTGATGATATGCATGAAATATAAGCATCTTCATGTATTCATGCTTAATTGATTGCATTTACAGAGGAATTCAACATTACAGTTTACAGACTCAAAAATGACCTAAGACCAAACCCTAATTTGTCTCAAACTAATCCCAGACTTAGAAAAATGTGGAACCAGAACACCAAGGTTCAGAACCCCTCACACTGGCCATGAAATCTCCCTTTATAGGAACAGGGAGAGCAACAAGCAACCGGCCAGGGTGACATTACACATCAGCAAGTGACTAGGCCAAACCCTAAACAGCACGCAGGCTGAGTCACCAATCCACCACCAACATTAGGACTACATTGAATGTTCACGTCAAGTGAATCCATGAGAAAGCTCGATGCAGATCCGATCAGGTCAAATCAGGCAAGACAGATATGGGCGACCATGGCGACTAGAACAAGTCTGTCAGCCAACATCAAATCATCCCAAGAATCCATGCACCCATACCTCTGAACACGCCATCCTGTCATAGAGTCACCATGAATGCAAATTCGGCAGATCTAGCGACCCTCCATCTATTTCCATCAAGTCTCAGTTCTCTGGTCTTCGCACAAAAATGAATATCGGTCGTCGATCAATAGTGATCGGGCGGCTGTCTTTTAAATCTTCATTATTCGTTGAACCCAGCTACCACATGTGACTCCTATGCCCACCGTTGATCAGATGCCAGTCAACTGGGGACCGTCGATCTCCGTTTAAATGTACGCACTATGGTGCGAGTTCAGAGGTGGGGTCCTTGTGACACATGGCGGGCGGACGCTCTCCTCATAGAGCATAAAGATCAAGCAAGTCACATGAGCGCCCAGGCGCTGGCCGTCAGATCATAACGATGGTTGCCCGTGGGCCATTGATCTCTGTCGAAAAGAACATGAGCTCCACCGTCGGCAAGACATAAAGAGGTTGGGGAGACCATAGGCCAAGAATCGTATGTTACATCGAGTGCTCATCATAGTCGGCAAGAGGCCACCAAGTTGGCGAAACATCCTAGCGAAGTCACTGAGCATATCAACCAGACATAAGGAAGTCGGGGAGACATCTCCCCGACCTCAACCAACATAGGCCGAAAAAGATTTCGGGGAGACAAGCCAGGGTCACCAAGAGGTAATCCCGAGCAACAGGGGTCACAGTGAATTGAACGCGGGGCCAGTGAAAACGGTAGCTAGGGGCCGGTAACGAATGGAAAACAGGGCTCTGGGGAAACTTAAGTTAAAATGAACCGGGCGGACAGGTCACCAACAAAAAGAACAAATGGCCAGAGGAAAAGGAAGCCGCAGGCCCAAAACGATCCTGCTCCCGCCTCCACAAAAGATGGTGGACATGGAGCCAGAACCAAAACAAAAACAAAAAGCCGTGGGGGCGGAGACAAAAGGAAAACCGGCGCAAGCGGAGCCGAGGCCGGAATGAAACCAGAAAGCGAAAAATGAGCAAGGTTCTGAAACTAATTTCCATTCTGATCCTGCGTCCGCCAGAGGAAACAAAAGTCGAAAGGAAAAGAAAAGGCGCAGAACTAGAGGCGGAATGAAACCCGAAAGAGGAGCGAAAGGAAAAATCCTGATCCTGATTTCACTCTGATCTCGCCTCCGCCAAACAAGGAAAAACACAAGGCAAGGAAGAAAAGGAAAATCTGGCCACCTGAGACATGAAGACTTGGCACGCTGAGCTCAACCCTTGTGGGAGCCCACTTAACCCACGTGCCAAAATGAAACACACCCCATAGCTAAAGTTATATCATGAAAAACAAGAGTACACAACTAGACAATGAGAGAACCAGAAATGGCACTAACATAGGCTTCAGTTTGGGGATGTATGCCCCTGGTGGGCATAGCAAGAATTCAAATCATTGGGAGAGCAGACCAGAGAGACAAAAGGCCAAAAACAGACCAGGAGCTAACCGGACAGGGTTAGCAAATGCAGCAAAAAGGAAGAGACCAGGAAACCAAACCCTAAAACTATTGTTCATGGAAAAAATATATACTTCAGGTGAAGTACCCTCATGAATTGTCCATGAATAGGAAATTCAAGAGTCACTTGATTCATTCCTTTGTTTCTCCTGATGACACTAGGCCACCAAATGAAAAATGAGAGCCAACTTTTACCTCTGTCAAAAACTTGATTCTCTGTTGCCTTCCATAGACAAAATCTGATAACATTGTCTTGAATTGTCCACAAACTAGCTTGGTCACTGTCAAGTTCAACTAAATTACTATCCTTTCCAATGCCACCAGCTACATTGTCAAACTGCAACATGCAATCAGACATTGATTTGAGATCACAATCATCATGGCATATCTCCCTGAAAAATTCATGGTTATGTTTTACTGAATGCTCATTTGCTTGGACTGGGAAATAAAAACATTCATAGTCCACTTGATCCTTGACATCACAAAATTTGTCATCAAAATCAGTCTGTAGTTCAAACTGAAAGCTCTGATAAACAACCTCTTCATTAACATGTAAATCATCACTGCACATGTCAATGGAAAAAAACTCATATTCAGGAGTATCTGTGTACTGGTTACTGCAACATGGGCACATCTTCTTCATCCCAGTTCAATGGTGTGCACTGATTCATTATTCACACCAGCATTTAGCTCAAAGCCAAATACCCCAAGTGAGGGCTCAAGTAAATCAACATCATTAGGGACAACAGGGAGACAACCAAGTGCATTGGTACTCAGAAGATTAGGAGCATTAAATAGGAAGCAATTGTATTCAGCTTCACATTCCTCAACATGACGTTCATCAGTATGCCCATTCCTCAGCTGCCCCACACATGGATCAAGTGTTTCTGCAGTGTCAATGCAACCTGTAGCTTTATCTTCATATGGGTCATCAAGCCATTTCCTGTCATCAACAGACAGGGATATTGAGTCAGGACCCATGTACATGTTACAATGAGCCACTTGATTATTCCAAAAGGAATCCATCGTTTCATCTTCATGCTCTTCATGCACCATAAACCTCTCCATATTTGCTTCATACCAATAGTCATGTAGAGAAGTGTCATAAGCACACTTGTTAGCACCATCATCATACTCAAGAATATGTCTTGAATCAACACATTGATCATACACATGTTTGTCTTCAAATTGTGCATCTCTCTCACCATGAATATGCTTCAGTGATTGTGAAACTAAGTCACATTCCCTATAGTCACCATAAGCATCTATACTAATGTACTCTTCATCCGAGGAGTATGCTTCCATATTATCTTCAAAAAAGCAATCATAATCCTCAGAACAACAATCAGAGATGTCAGCCTCACCATTGCTTTCATCACAAGACAAATCATCAGTATATGAACTATACTCAAACTCCTCAGAATGAGTACTTGAGACTTCACTTTCATCATCATCATTACTGATCACACCATGGCATGGGATAATACCCTATTCCTCGTCTACTTCTCCATCCTCTGAGATACTACAAGAAAAATATTCTTGCATGTCTACTCTGTCATCATCCCATGTGTCATCAGCTTCATCACTGCTGCAAAGATTTGAACATGTATCAACTGTGGGCTGAATGTAATGCTCATCTTCTGACATGTTCCCTTCACTTATTTGCATTGTTGTCTAACTTTCTTTAGGAGGAAAATTGTTGTCTTCACTCTGAGAGTCTACATTTTGTGCATAACCATACTTAGCTGATTCAAGCATCCTTATCCACTCAGGTACTTGATCAAAGCTACGGGGCTTCAGATCTTCCAAAAAAGTATTCAACCCAGGTTCATAAATCTCACAGAACAAATCAATGCACACAGAATCATCAGGTCTGAAATCTTCTGGAATTTCTACCAAGTAGTCCAAAAGTCTTGAGAACAACCTATATGGTGATTCTCCTTCCTGCCTCTTGAGATCATACAATTTTTGAACTAAAGATTGTTGACCCATTCTGTAATCCCTTTGAGGGCATGGTACAACTTGTCTTCCTTGCATATTTTTACTTCCCATTTTACATGGAAACCCTCATAAACTGATGTTCAATCATTACTAACCTCATACAAGGTTCTTAGTTACAACATTCATGAATCCAAAATATTGATTGAATAAAAATGCCCTAAGATTATTAGAGGCACAAAACACACTTCACTAAATGTAATAGACATTACATATTATGCACTTTGAAGTATGTATAAAACTACTATTATCCTTTCCCTTTGGTAGTGCTAAATCACTAGATAGGGAATCATCACTTCTTTCTAAAGTGTTCAAAAATGTGAAGAATACCTGGAAACATTGCAGCTCTGGAACATTCTTCAAATCTTCAATGGGTTTACCTTAACAGAGTCACCACCTCTTTGCAGAGGACATAACTTCAAATGGTATGAAGCTCACTTACATGTAAATCTTTCTCTGAGTTCCATCCGACAGAGCACCATAGATCTTGTATCTTTCAGGTTCACTACAACAAAACTTTTCTCCAGGCCACAGATTTTTCAAGCTTTGAACAGAACCAACATGGAAAATGATATGACTCTTTGATAAGGCAAGATTCTAGTTACTCCCTAGCAAAGTTGCCATCTTATTGGTGACTCAGATGGGAAAATGAGAACTCACACTAGCCAACTTCTGATTACAGACTGTATTACAACTTGTTTATCCCCAACGGAGTCGCCATCTTGTTGGTGATTTTTCTTGTAAACCAGGTTGGTCTCCTATTCTACCTATGGAATAGCCATCTCCAATCAAGGGCAGCTCGGAGGACCTAGACCAACTGACAAGATTCCGTCAAAGACTGAGATCTTCTGCACTTTAGGCTCTACAGAACCAAGGTGGGTGTACCCACACAATGCCTTAAAGAAGACCAGACATTGCTTTTTATAGCAGATAACTCATGATGTCAAGCGTTGAGGACCTCAAATGGGGCTATATTCTCAGTAGCTCAACCTTGAAGCAACGAGGAGGCAGGACACATACTAAACAAAAGATATTCAATGATTTGTAGATTAAAAGGTTTCTGAGAGGAACAAGGCCACAAGACAGATCAGTGCCTAATCCATTGGGTCATGGAGTCACACACAAAAAATGGAATTCATCTGCAAACAGGACTCAACCAGTGGATTTTGTTTTGCTAATGCCTTACATCAGCTATCACTACCTTACACTGACAATTCGACTCTTGTATCAACTAGACTCTTCTTACCAAATCCAACCTGCAAACAAATAATCACTGCTATCTATTCAAATAATTTAACTACTTCCTTGAAGCAGACCTATCAACATATAACACAGTCCCATGACGTATGAGAAGATGAACAAAAACACCTTATGCATTTATTTAAATGATTAAAAGCCTACAAATGTGGAGACAATCTGATGATATGCATGAAAGATAAGCATCTTCATGTATTCCTGCTTAACTGATTGCATTTATAGAGGAATTCAACATTACAGTTTACAGACTCAAAAATGACCTAAGACCAAACCCTAATCTGTCTCAGACTAATCCCAGACTTAGAAAAATGTGGAACCAGAACACCAAGGTTCGGAACCCCTCACACTGGCCATGAAGTCTCCCTTTATAGGAACAGGGAGAGCAACAAGCAACCAGCCAGGGTGACATTACACATCAGTAGGTGACTAGGCCAAACCCTAAACAACACGCATGCTAAGTCACCAATCCACCACCAACATCAGGACTACATTGAATGTTCACGTCAACTGAATCCATGAGAAAGCTCGATGCAGATCCGATCAGGTCAAATCAAGCAGGACAGACATGGGATACCATGGTGACCAAAACAAGTCTGTCAGCCAACATCAAATCATCCCAAGAATCCACGCACCCATACCTCTGAACACGCCATCTTGTCACAGAGTCGCCATGAATGCAAATTTGGCGAATCCAGCGACCCTCCATCTACCACCATCAAGTCTCAGTTCTTTGGTCTTCGCGCGCAGCGCACAACTGAAACCCTGATCACGTGAAAATGAATATCGGTCGTCGATCAACAGTGATCGGGCGGTTATCTTTTAAATCTTCATTAGCCGTTGAACCCGGCTACCACATGTGACTCGTGCACCCACCGTTGATCAGATGCGAGTCAACCGAGAACCGTCGATCTCCGTTTAAATGTATGCACTACAGCACCAGTTTGGAGGTGGGGTCCATGTGACACGTGGTGGGTGGACACTCTCCTCGCAGAGCATAAAGATTAGGCAAGTCACATGAGCACCCAGGCGTTGGCCGTTAGATCATAATGATGGTTTCCCGCGGGCCGTTGATCTCTGTCGAAAAGAACATGGGCTCCACCATCGGCAAGACATAAAGAGGTCAGGGAGACCACAGGTCGAGAATCGTATGTTACATCGAGCACTCATCATAGTCGGCAAGAGGCCACCAAGTCGGTGAAACATCCCAGCGAAGTCACCAAGCATATCGGCCAGACATAAGGAAGTCGGGGAGACATCTCCCCGACCTCAACCAACATAGGCCGACAAAGATTTCGGGGAGACAAGCTGGGGTTACCAAGAGGTAATCTCGAGCAACAGAGGTCATAGAAAAGTGAACGCGGGGCCGGTGAAAATGGTAGCTAGGGGCCGGTAACGAATGGAAAATGGGGCTCCAGGGAAACTTGAGTTAAAATGAACTGGGAGGATAGGTCACCAACAAAAAGAACAAACGGCCAGAGGAAAAGGAAGCCGCAAGCCCAAAACGATCCTGCTCCTACCTCTGCAAAAGAGAGCAAACACGGAGCCAGAACCAAAACAAAGCCAAAAAGTCACGGGGGTGGAGACAAAAGGAAAATCGACGAAGTGGAGCCGGGGCCGAAACGAAACCAGAAAGCAAAAAATGAGCAAGGTTCTGAAACTGATTTCCATTCTGATCCCACGTCCGCCAGAGGAAACAAAAGTCGAAAGGAAAAGCAAAGGCACAGAACCAGAGGCAGAATGAAACCGGAAAGAGGAGCGAAAGGAAAAATCCTAATCCTAATTTCACTCCGATCCTGCCTCCGCTAGACAAGGAAAAACACAAGGCAAGGAAGAAAAGGAAAATCTGGCCACCTGAGACATGAAGACTTGGCATGCTGAGCTCAACCCTTGTGGGAGCCCACTTAACCCACGTGCCAAAATGAAACACACCCCATAGCTAAAGTTATATCATGAAAAACAAGAGTACACAACTAGACAATGAGAGAACCAGAAATGGCACTAACACCATCGACCAATGATCATGTTGAAAATGTCTCTACATTTCCTTATGAGTTAGAGGACATATCTCAATAATTTATTCCAAAGCATGATCAACATCTTTCACCAAAGTCTAGCAATGGTCCTTTCCAAGACATATTGACATCCTTCGACCTCATGGTTGCAGATATTGAAGGAATCTTCAACTCAACATTTGATCCAAGTCTACTCAAAGATCAAGAGGATATTGAGTCACTTCCCATTCCTAATGGAGATATCCAAGAAACCTTTATAAGCAATCCATCCTTTGAAATTGAACCATGTCAAGAACTTGATCCAAAGCATGTCAAAAGCAATTCTAAAATCATTCAAGATCAAGAATTTGTATCTCCAAGCTACTACAATGATCTAATGGACACTCTCCTATCTATACAAGATGTCACAAATGATGATCACATCCACATAGCACATACTCCTCCATCTACCCATGAGATGCTTTCTTTGGATGGACACATAGATGTTCTTTATTTAGAATGGGATTCCTTTACTCCTAACATTTTTACACAAAGAGAGCAGATTATTGATTCCTACAGTCAAACTGAGTTGTCAACGTCAGGATCAAATATATCTCAAATTCAGACTGAGGACATCATGTATGAAGATATCCAACATTATTCACTCAAAGAAACAAGTCAGATAGAACAGGACATTCCAGAGGTAGTAGAGTAGAAAATTGAAATAACATCATCTACAGTGATCATTTATTAGAGAATGCTTATTGAACAAGAAATCTAAAAACAATCAGAATCAAAGAACAAAGGTGCTACTACCACCATATTGGGGGCAACTATGTCTCAAGCAAATGTCAACATAGGGAAAATGAAGAATCCTTATGATGAAACTAATGTCAATACTACAACCAGCCATGTCACGAACCTTCATCCACCCATCACCCCATCCACAAATTGGGACCAATATCAAAAGAAATATGTGAATCAAAGTAAGAAGAACATCGTCAAAGAAAAAGAAGCTGAGAAGCATAATGGACAAATCAAATACACATGGATATCAAAGAATACAAAGAAATATTATCCGTATCAAACTCCATTAGTCAAAGAAACTATGGGGAAAAATTAAAAAAGGAAAAAGTATCCATCAAAGATGTCCCCAAAGGAAAAATAGGCTTCGCAAGCAACGTACAAAGTGTATCAAGCAGTTGGTCCTAATTCCACGCACACTTTTGTATCCACCCATTATTGCTCATCTTCCCAAGTTTGGAGTTCCAAACTATCAACCAATCCATCTCATATTCCTAAACACACAGCACCATCCATGCCTCCATGCATGATATCATATTCTCACATTGACCATGTATTGGTAGCCACCGTTCATCATAAGGATTCAAAAGGCACTCTATCATGATGACGCACAAAGACAAAGTTAACTCCAGTATCAACAAAGCAGATCAAGAATCTCAAAAGTTGCTTTCAAGTGCATGTATCTTGGTAAAACAACTTCTTCAGGCAGGATATCAATGGTACATCATGACAGAAGCATCTACATCGACACCACTAGGTGGTTTAGCATGAACTTAAAATCTTTCAAAAAAATCAAAAAAATCAAAAAACATAAAATCCAAAAAAATTAGAAAAATGATTGAAAACAGTAAAGAAAAAAATCATCCTCTAGTGAAAACCGCTATGGTGGTGCTTTGGACAAGTACAGTGATGAAAACTTGGAAAATAGGTGTCATGTGTAGAATCAAGCATCTGCATGCACTAGTTCAAGTGGAAGCATCTCATCCCATCCATAATAAATCTAGCATTCTATCCATCTTATCCATAATAAATCCATTCATCCATGAACATGTATCCAATCCATTTTCATTCATCCATAGTCCAAATTATCTTGATCTTGATGAAAGTTTGGTGTACACTTTACACTTGCTTATGGTAAATGTCTTGACATGAGTCATTTTCATTAATCCTATCCTATGCAACATTATCTGAGCCATGAAGCATTATCCAAATGAGCATCCTTTGTTCGAGCACCTTGCCTTATTGCAAGATAATCCATATCCATCCATCCATACACCTATCCAAGCATCCACCCATGTAATTCCATACATTGCTAGACATTAGGGGGAAATATTTATATCTTGCTTCAGGAATAAATCTTGACATATATCCTCCAACTTATGTGGTGCTCCAGAAATTGGCAAACGTGACACCAAATTGGTCAAACCACTTGTGAGCAAGAATCCAAATCACTAGCCCATGTCATATTTTGACAAGAATACATTCCTTATCAAGCTTCATCTTTCATCTTTCATCAATCCAAATGGTCAATATCAGTCGCATCTAATGTTCACTTCAATGTCACATCAAATCATTAAAAACAACTTTTGTTCCAAACCAAGCTTCAAAATCCTGATCAATAAAATCCAATCAATCCATCATCATCTCAGGATATCCTTCCCATTCCTCATGTTTCTTAACACAATCCTTGCATTGTTGTGCATCCTCAATAATGTTATCATCATCAATCCTGATCAATCAAATCCAATCAATCCATCATCATCTCGGGAAATCTTTCCTAATCCTTGTGTTTCTTAACACTATCCTTGCATTGTTGTGTATCCTCAACAATGTTATCATCATCAATCCATCGATCTGATCAATCAAAACTAGCTTGGTTTTCAACAAAATCCCAAAATAGAGCACTGATATCATCACACATATCCAAGTCATCAAAATCCAAAAATCCAAAAACATCCAAAATAATATCAAAATCCAAAATAATTCATAAAATCAAGAAAACATCAAGAACATGGTATTCAAACTACGTCATCTCTGAGCTTAAACGTAGACAAGGCTAATATTTGATCAGCCCCTGAGACACAAAAATAGTTAAATAACCGAAAAAACCCAAAAATAGCCTCAAAACATTTCAAAACATCAAAAACATCCAAATATTTGAAAAAATCCATCTATCCCATTTCGATTTCACCCGCAATAAGTCACTCATCCATAATAAAACAATCGTCGCCTTCATCCTTTGGCAATACAAACAGAAACAACCACAACAATTAGCAAAAGAAAACTTCAAACGTAAAATCAAAATTGAAACAACAAACTTTTAAATGCAAAATCAAACTCTTGATCCACAAACATGTCATTCAACCTTATATCAACAGCCTTTTGAACAACCTATCAACTTGCCACCATCCACTAACATGTCCTAGGATGCATCCTTCCTACAATGGGAATTATCTATTGGCAAAACACTTTGGATAAACAAAACGACGTGTTGCCATCCACTAACATGTCCTAGGATGTATCCTTCCTACAATGGGCATTATCTATTGGCAATCATTTTGGTTCTTATCCTAAACAAAACACATCCCTTTGGTTGGAGGTATGAAGAACATTGTCTTTTTTGTGTACTTGATCTTTTCTTTTGATTTATCTTATTGCACTCATTCCAATGACCTCTCGATGATGTCTAATCAAAACAATTTAGAGAGAAAGGAATGGGGCATTGATCATTATCTTTTTTCTGTTGTGCTTGTTGGATGTTCTTGTAATATAACTTGGCGAATACTTGCTTTTTTAGGTATGTATGGAGGGTGTTTTGGGCACCTTGTTGAGTATTGCATTGATAGGTTATACCTTTCTGTGTTTTGGTCCAAGATGTTTGAAACTTCTGAAGTGCATCCTAGCAAGGTTTTTGTATGTCAGGTGTGAACAAGAATACTCCTATCTATTTTTCAATTCAAATTCTATCGCACTAGGTACAACACCATCCTATTTCTTTATACCTTGATGCATCGTGCCTACGTGTGTTATCAAACATAAGGTAAGTAGCCCTTTTAAACTCCCAATTCCTAATAAGCATCATCATCATCATCTTTGATAAAGTTGGCTTGTTGAATCCTCTTGTCATCATCTCATTTCTTCTTTTCCACTCTAACATCTTACCAGGATAGTTAATCACCATCACCAATGCATCCATCTGACATCCACAAACCATCAACATACTACATATCATATCATATCATATAAGAAACATTGATCATCTCACATACATTTTCATCATCGCTTAATATAGATCTGTTAGTCTAAGAATCTCATAAATCATACATTTGAATAAAACATCCATTGCATAATCATATAGGCATCATCACATCATCAAATGTTGTGCATCATCATTTTAAGTTGTTTAGGATAATATATATTGGTTATTCTAAGCATCTTGAAACCATCGCATTTGCATCATCATCATAACCATCCATACGTCCATCTTGAACCTCTTTGTCATGATATCGACCCTCAAATCAAATTTTTTGCTCAATCTCTCGAGGGGGCAATGTACTAGTATACTTCTTTCCGCTAGGGCATCCAAAAAAATTAGAATTTTTTTGAATTTTGATCTTGGCAGTTTATCCTTTGAATAAATGCAGCAGGTACATTGCTTCAAAGAGGGGAAAAATGTAGACACATAAAATATACATGCACCTAATCCAGATTCACTAATTTCATTTCATCCTTAATGATCCCTCTACTAACCATTTTAATCATCTTCATCTAATTAAAATTCATCATTTTCCCTCTTTAATTAAATAAATCATCTTTTGTTTAATTAAATCTTAAGTCATCCTTCTTAAATTAAATAAATCAATTTTATTTAATTATCCTCTAAAGTTCTTCATTTAATTAAATAAATCAAATTTATTTAATTAAATCACTAATGCATCAATTTCCTCCCATTTGATTTAAATAAATCTAAGTATCTAAGTCAAAAGTCAAAATCAACTAATCTTCATCTTAATTAATCAAATCATGATTAATGCTAATCATAATCACTCCAATTCTCTATATTTTGCAACTTGTGCACATAAATCAATTTAATTGATTTATTAACTCCTCCTTTTCATTCAAAAAAGGCATCTCAAGTGGAATATTTCTCCATTTCAAATATCCCTCCCAAATGTCTTATCCTCCAACATAGCATTAACTCCTCTCTTACATGTCTCCCACTTGGCATTTAAGACCCTTTTTTCTCCCTCCAACAAGCCAACTTTCAAATTTCAAATCCACCTAATAGCATTTATCATGCACAATGACCAAAATGTGCTCAACATTCATCCTCTCACATCTTGACAAGTGGCATCTTGTCATTGGCTCATGTTTTGTCCCACATCCTCCATGTTCTTCAATCCTCCATCATACTTTCTTATACATAGAGGCCTCCTCTATTGTATTAATCCTCCACAATCTTCTCCACAATCGCAGTCATTTGAATCCACATCCATCATCCAGAAACTTATCAAGGATTGGGAAAGGGCTTCTTTCCACATCAAAGAAGCACCAATCCACTATGAGATAGGGTTTGATTCATGTTATTGTGTGTTTTATTTAGCTTCCTTTTTTCCTTTGATTGCATACTTAACATGATTCAGTATTTCATAGAGATGTTTTGGTTTGCTTTACTTTAAATGATTAACCATGTTAATGTTTTTTGAGCATTTACAGATTTTGACATCCACAATTCCTACAATAGACATCATTGATGGATAATATCCTAAAGCATCAAAAAATTCATGGTAGGTGATATTGCAGCATTGTTTATCTATTTTGGTCTTTTCTTTTGATTTATCTTATTGTCTCATTCCCAAGATCTCTCAAGGATGTCCATAAGGATTTAGAGAGGAAGGAATGGGGCATTGATCTTCGATTTCGTATGCCATGCTTGTTGGATATTTTTGCAATACGACCATGGTGAATAATTTCCTTGTGTGTGTGGAAGTCATTTCAAGAAACTAAAGTGGCCTTGCATGTTTGGTTCCTCATACCTCTCAATGCATTGGTCCAAAATTCTTTGAACTTCTAACCCATACACTCTAACAAAGTTTTTGTATGTATGGTATGAGCAAGAATACTCTTTGTTTGTGGATTCAAATTCCATGTAATAGATACAAATCCTCCTTGGTAATTAATACCTTGGTGCATCGTATCTATTTGAATCATCAATCATTATCAATCATTCATCCATGCATTCATCCACCTCTATAATCATAATCTATGGATTTTCAACAATTAGATCAGAATCATCCAGTTTCTTCTATCCTCTAATCCTACTAACATTTCTTCTGACTAACAACTCCATCATGCATCACAACATCATTAGTATTTCTTACATCCTACATCCACGAACTCATCAGTAGATAATATCTATCATACCATATAACATTATCCATTACATACATGCTTCATTGCATATCATCCACATTATGCATATCATGTCAAAGCATCAGAAAATATTAAAAAATGAGCATATCATAACATCATCATATCCATATAGTATCAAGAAGTCACTAACATTGATGCATACATCATCATTACATAAGCATAGCATAAATCCATCATTATCATAAAAATAATGCATATCATAGATCATCTCATAACACATCACATGCAACATCAAAAATGAAAATTTCAATACATCATCATCAATAAATAATGTGTGATACATGTCATCTAAATAAAAAATATACATATATATGAGGTTCAACTGGTCGATGAATGTATATACAAAATCATGTCTATGTCAAGTCCATATGAAAACAAATCAAGCAAGATCAACCCTACTACTATCCATCAGGCAGAAGTCTCTATTGGTCCTCTCTGATGGGTGATCTTTGGACACTCTGAGGAGTTGAATGGTGTGGTTGTAGGAGAGGGAAGAAATGTTGTACCAAAATTCTACTAATAGATCCTCCACTTGATCTACTCGGCTTTGTGTTGTAGTTCTGCTCCTTAAACCAAACCTAGGTTGTCTATGTGCTCTAGGAACCTGAGCCTCATATAAAGTTTGGTAATATGTCCTCTCCTCCATCAGTTGATCCCTCTCTAACTAGTACTTTACTCGAGGGATGGACAAGACCTATGCTATCTCTAGTTGTATGTGGGTTCCCCGCTCTATGTCTCGCTCTTGTATTACTGCATCCCTCTCCCTGCGGGCCTGATCTTGCTTAGCAATAAGAATGACTATTTGTGTGTTTGTAGCCTACCTATGAGCAATATCAACATCCCTCTCACCTACCCAAGCATCTCTATCTTGAATGGCTTGGTCACACTCTATGCAAGCCTGATCTCTCTCGGTGATGATCTGTGTGAGCCGAGCAGCTATGTCTCCATCCAGTGGGGGTTCATGTGGTATTGTATCTATACCCACTACTACTAATCATGCTAATGATTGGGATCCTATCCATCCCTTTTCCCATCCCCCTGATCTTGGCCATCGTGTTGCTCATCATCATGTTGTTTCCTTTGATGCTACTCATGAGCAATCCACTATCACTACCTAGCCTCTCTGCTCTCGATGACACTCCCTCTCCTCCTTTGGCCTATAAATAAACCTCTGACACCTACTCCTCCTGTGAGAATAGTAAATTTGACTAGCCATCACTAGGCCCAACATGTATCAAAATCTCGAGTCACCCTTGGATCTTTGGGTTTGACTGCCCAACCCCATCTGAAATGTACAAATGTTCTAAAGTCTGCCACTGCTCTCCTGGAATCCACTCGAGGTCCCCACGCAATGACCTCTTGGATGGTACATGCATAGCAAGCATAGTAGTCATCAAAAGGTGTGGTCTATCTCTAGTCCCCAAACTGGTGGACTCTGTCTAGAAGATACCTCTCTAGAATGGTATCCACTCTCCCTATCATATACCAAGTCTATCGACAGTACACCAAGTGCTCATGTTCATCGACCTAGACCTCACAATCTAGATATGGCCTCTGGCCTCCATAAGAACTTTGTCATGTCATAAAAAATAGATCTCCAATACTATAGTTTGTCAGGTTTTTTGGTGTTTTTTCTAGTAGAACCTTGAAATCCTCTAAAGGGTAGCCAACCCTCATGCTTAATAATTTTCAAAGTTAGTGGCCAACAAATGAGTAAAGGGTTCTGAGGCCTTTACTCCTACACTTTAGGCTCTATGAGACCTAGGAGGGTGTTCCTTATTGTGCTCAAGTGATATTTTTCTTATTGAGAACACATCTATACATAGATCAATTCCTCTTAAAAGTAGATAAACGTAATTCACTAAAGATTTGGCAGACCTCTAAGCAAATTACCATATATTTTCTAGGAATTAAGTGATACTTCAAACACATACAACACAGTTGAGAGTTTTTTTAATGATTTTCATTCTCACCCTGAATCTCTAGCTAGGTGCATTACCAACTCATTTATCTTTACAATAAACTAATGAATAGATCAATGCTTCATCTATTGGGAAAATGGAGTCAAATTTGTAACAACCAATAATATATTACCCATTTCACTCAGAACTTGGTGGACTATCATCATAATACTTTGTAATATGACAACTCACATTGTCTAAAATGTTACTTCTTACCAAATCCTATACTCTTCCTCACAAACCTATGAATCCATTCAAGCATCTTAGTCAATTCTTTGAATTGAAACAACAATGGAAACATACATCAATTAAAGCAACTAAAGATAAACAAAAGACCATTGGTAATTTCATTTATAATTTGCAAGAGAATTACATAGGAGAGTGTACATTTCAGAACTAAGATTATCTTCCATGTATGTGGCTTCTATAAAACTATTTTAAGATCATTACATACAAGACTCATACCCTAGAATTTCTACAGTCTTATTCAGCAATACTTCTTTACAATATGCTCCTTTCTTGAGCTTCGCTATTCACCTCATGAACCATTACGAGACTCTAACTTTAAACCTCTATAATGAGCCTTGAAATACATTTTATAGACAAGGGAGCAACAAGCATCCGACTCAATTACAGCTACATTAAATTTCAAAATTAATTTCATCTCCATTTGAGATATTCCCTGACAGTTGTATGTAATCATTTACAATACTAGGGAAAACAAAACTTTACACCATTTGTCGAAGAAGAACTAGTCGGTACCACCAAAAGCACCATTAATTGTTGTTGAGCCTTCACATTCCATGTCAATAAACAAATTCTTCATGATACTGGCCAAAAAGCACCCAAGTTAGCACAAAGGACAAAAACCCACATATGCAAAAAGCCAGAAAAGTTACCATAGCCATATTATCACCAAACACAAAAACTAGGACCTAGATACGCTCCAACTCAATTAGAACCAGAATACATAAACCCACTTCATGTCTTACCACAGGCTAGAGAAGCCACCACTTCTTCTTCATCAGTGTACTTGCCAGCAACAGAACAAGTACACTCTCTTGGTCTCTTTACTAAAATTGGGGCAATTGCTACCTCCTCACCATCCAAGTTTGGCACTTCAGTCATAGCCATAAGCTACTGGCGGTAACCTGAATTAGTCTTAGTCTCACTATCTGAAGGATCACTTGAGACTTTAATAGGAGAATGGTGTTTACCCAGATAAGCTTGGTGGTACTTATTCTTCCTTGTTGCTTCCCTCACAGTCTTCATAGGATTCTTTTCTTTGGGCTTGGTCTCTCCTCCCAGGACAACTTGTCTCCTCAACTGATAGTTGCTCTTCAGACTAACCTGAACTGATTTCTTATGGCGGGCACCATTCTTACCTTCCTTGGAGTTAGCATAATTGTAGGTGTGTTGTGCTCAGTCTCTCATACATCATTTTGTGACTCCTGAAAGCTGAAGACCTTCATACTAGGGAAGTAGAAACAATGGACTTACTCATTTTCACTGAAGGAAAACTAAAAACAACAAGAATTCACAATTGCAAACCAACCCTACACTGGTTCCTGTACAATTTTGTAGAATAAAAGCTACAACCACTCTCTTTGCAGACCTAGGAAATTTTAGCTTCTAATTGCAATGGTGAAGGAAAAGGCTACCAACTCCATTTATTGAACAATTTGATCATGTTGATCATCAATGCTCAATGAAAGACACAAGAGTGAGCAAATGATCAATCGTTTGATGTTGCATCATGACCATTAATCTCCTAGGTGCATGAAAATCTGTGTATTATCCTTACTGATTATAGGAGAGTAATCATTCACACACAATAGTATCAAATTTTATTAATCCTGCAAGTATCTTCTACCATTAATGCTCACTCGCGTAAAGCAAAACAACTTTCATGCACACATTTCTATTTTTGAACAATAGCCATTGATCTTTGGATGAAGTGGTGCATCGGATGACTCAGATTGAGTCAATCACATTCGAAATTCCACCGTTGTCGTGCGCCACTCCATTGGCCAATGAGATTTTTCCAAGTAGATTCCAACAAATCCACCTACGGGCACTACCATTCATCACCAAGTGAAAGAGAAACTCCACATGTCACAAGCCCACAAACCACGCGACTTTTATTTGAGCAATATTTTAATCCAGTGGGGTGAGCGGGGAATGGCTAAGATTACTTCCCACATTCCATTGCGGTTGTTAATCTGAAGTTCCATAGCATTTTGCTTGATAGTGGATACAAGGCCGCACACCCACCAAGGGACACGTGTCCATAGCCTGTTGACCCCACGACTTTTATTAAAACATTATTTTTATCGCACGGGGTTGGCGGTAAACATGCAGGATCAATTCTTGAGATTGAACAGTCAAAAATATCTGCACATGCAACAAAGTTAGTTTTAAAGATGGGGCCATAATAGGTTGATGAGACTTGACCCTTAGGATTACAGACTTAAAAACTTAAGTCATTTTAACATAAAATTTATCACCCGACCTAGGAAATATGAATCAAATGACCAAATATTTGTTGACCGATAGCCTAGACCAAAGGGGCCAGTGTGAATATGCATTCAATGGCCTAAGTTGTGACTTAAGTGATTGGCGACTGGGAGTAACAAGTAAATGCAAGAATAGGATGTCAAGGAGTTTATGATGGTGCAAATTTAGAATGAGGGTTTTTAGACCAAAACTCTAGCTCTACCCTTGGACACAGAGGTTCAAAATTATGATGAAGCAAGCACCTACTTAAAATTCTACAAAAATATTAGAATCTCTACTAGTGGCTCATGCTCAGGGATGCGTACCCATAGTGGGTATGGTGAGAATTTAGATCTCAGGTTGAAGCAAACCAGTAAAGAAGGATGAAAAACCCAAGAGATTTATCGGACAAAGCAAGCAGACACAACCAAAAGCAAACAAACAAAACCTATATACAATATTTACATAGTTACATTATTTCTTCCTCTTCTAAGAAGCCTTTGCTTATATTAAGACTGCCTCGTACAATTCCATAGGCTTCAATCTTCAAAATGGTGGCCCTAGGCCCCTAAAACTTGAAATCAACTCTTTCCTCTGTAAAAGACTTTGTCCTGCATTATTTGTAATGGATCAACATTTTTATTAATCATTTCCAAACAATAAACTCCAATGTGATTAACACAATCAACTCCACCTACCATATTTTCAAAACTTCCCTACCCATCAGGCTGCTCAAATACAATCTTATCTAATTGAATTGGAAAGGTGAAACATTCATATTCCACTTGATTATTAACATCACCAATTTTGACATCATATTCAATTTGAACATCAAACTGAAAACCTTCATAAATAATTTGGTGTATGTCATGTAAACAACCCCCATATGTATCAAAAGAAAACAATTTGTATTCAATGACTTCATTAAACTGGGCATCATGACATAAACATATGTCTTAGCACTTTGATTTAGATATACCAAAGAACATCTTAGTACCCAAGAAATGGGCATCATGTGCACCATCATCATCCCAAAATTGAGTAAATGTACTTATCTCAGGCTAAGTAACATACTCTGATTCATCACTGTGTGGCCTTGTTTTCTCACTACCACCTTCTAACCTTGTGTCAGATGCCTCATCAGGGTTCTCAACAAAGAGTGGGTTATTTCTACACCAATAAAGATCATCATTTTTTTATCTCAAATATTGACGGATGTTCATCATATAAAGGATTCTGCCTTACTGTCATTATTGTCATACAATCTTCTGCCTCCTCGGTATGAAATTCCAAATCCTTCAAGTCATCATTACACTCAAAATCATTATAATCACTTGAAGAGCATAGAGACACATTTTCAACTTCATCTTTATCATCTGCAATTAATATCATTGACTCACATTCTGAAAACTCTTCACATGAAGAAAATTGTTCACTCTCAAGAAAACATACATTCGCATTGTTATCAACATATCCCCTACTTGAAGCAAAGGATTCCATCTCTACTTCATAAGAAGAATCATAATCAACAGAAGAATGACTAGACTCAATGTCATCACAATTACCACAGCCAAAAAACTCACCCATGTTGAGACTACATTCAAACTCCTTAGGCTAATTGCCTAAACTTCCATCTTCAATACCTTGATCATTAATTTGTGAAAAAGTACCAACAACATTTGCACCACTGTCATTGATCAAATCATGGCATGGGATGACCTCTTGCATCTCTCCTACATCTTCAGTATCTAAGACATCCCAGGGATGAAATTCATGCACATCTACTTTGTCATCACACCATGTATTGTCATCTTCATCACTGTTGTGTTGATCTGCACATATGTTACTTGTAAATTGATTACAATCATTATATTCTCCCATACAACAAGATGGATGTTCATATTATGATACAAAATCCTCAGTTGTTTGCATTGTTTTCTGATCTTCCTAAGAAGGAGAGCTATCATTAACATTTTGAGGTATCATATGTTGTGCATAATCACACTTAGCTCGCTCCACAATATTTATCCAATCAAATACTTGGTCCAAGTTGTGAGGCTTCAATTCTTTTGGCAAGGTACTCAGCCCTGACTTGTAGATTTCACAAAACAAATTGATGCACCTTGAAAATTCAAGTCTGAAACTATTGGGTATTTCTATCAAGGAATCCAAGAACCTTGAGAAAAATTCATAGGGAGATTCTACCTCATGTCTTTTCATTTCATACATTTTTTTAACAGAAAACATTTGATCAACTTTGCTCAAATTTTGTTCATGTTCAACTTGGAACTCACCATCATTCTCATATTGTGGTGATGGGGAAATCAAGACAGTAGAGGTATTATCACCTTGAAAAACATCTCTATTGCTTGATCTATTGGCTCCACTTGCATGAGATGTGCTAGGATAGCCAACATTAGTAGCCAAATACCCTTTCATCATTAAGTATTTCAAATTGTTCTCAATATCCATTACAATTTGATATGCTTTACACAATGTTATGGGCCCTTTGTCTCTTAAAAACTAACTCATTTCTTCATCAAATGCACCTAAGTAAATAACCAACCACTCTGCATCATTTGGTCTTATACTCTCTAGAATATCCCTTATTGCCCTCGAAAATCTGAGATTGAAGGTTGGGACTAGCTCATCCTCATCTTTCGTGGTGTTCATAAAATTTTGTCTTACTAAGACTGGGTCAATTCATTCGCCAAATTTCTCCATAAATACCACTTTAAACTCATCACATGAATTTATTGAGGATGCTGGTAAATAGGAGAACCAACCTCTTGCATCTCCTTTCAGAGTTTGAACAAAAAATTTCATGACAACATCCTCAAAGTCTAGTTCATAATCTCCCATCATATCAGCAAACTCCTGTAGATGCTTGCTTGCTGATTCAAATGTCTCACCATTGAACTTTGGTACCTTATCTCTAATTTTAAATGGTACAACATTTGGGCAACCAAAAATTCTACTAAATTTTATAGCTCTATACCTTTTAGTACTGGAACTTCTTTGACATGACAGAGGTTGCCCAGTATGCATTTTTACATTTAGGTCTACACTAGGATGCACAAGTTGATAATGCATTTTCTCACACCTTTATAATGTCCTTGAAATTTACCTCACAATTCCACAAGGCAATTCAAACTTCCTTTGCAATTATGATCTTAAGCCTTTACAATGTAAATCTTCTATCTATTTTTCTTAAGATCCTAAACTATAACATTCTTCTCTGTCATAATGCATGAATTTCAATTTATGCTTTAGAAGCATGTAAAATTACCACTACTATTCCCTCCCTTAGTGCTATTTCACCTAATTGGGAACCATTCACATCTTAAGCCTTGAAAACTTCCCATAAATTACTTGAAATCATATAATATCTTCTTTAGATTTATGAGAATACCTGGAGATTTGTGGTAGATGTTAACTTTTCTTCTTTGCAATTTGCAGATTTTGAACTTTTATATATTCCTTATCAGGTTCTATAGTCAGACTTGCCACCTCTCTTCATAGAGGATTAAACTTAAAACAATATGAAGTTCTTTCAAAGGTAAATCTCATTTTGGGTCTCTCCAACAATGGAGTCACACTCAAATCCTTTGAACTTTGCTGCAACTAAATCTTTTCCAGGTCACAAAAGTTCAAGTTCACTGAATAGTTGACTCTGTGATGCAACAATCTGCGACTGGAGAATGAAAATTGTCTCCAGTGGAGTCGCCAATCCTATTGGTGACTCAAATGGGAAAATAAGACTCCACAATTTTCAATATATGGTTACAAATTGTTTTAAAACTTAAATGACTCTTAAGGCTAGATGATCTTCTATTGGATATTTCTCAAATTTTCCCTAGCAGAGTCACCAATCATATTGGCATTTTTTCCAGCAGAACATTGAAATCCTCTAAAGGGTAGCCAACCCTTATGCTCAATAATTTTCAAAGTTAGTAGCTAACGAATGAGTAAAGGATTATGAGGCCTTTACTCCTACACTTTAGGCTCTGTGAGACCTAGGAGGGTGTTCCTTAGTGTTCTCAAGTGATATTTGTCTGATTGAGAACACATCTATACATAGATCAATTCCTCTTAAATGTAGATAAACGTATTTCACTAAAGATTTGGCAGACCTCTGAGCAAATTACCATCTATTTGCTAGGAATTAAGTGATACTTCAAACACATACAACATAGTTGAGAGATTTTTTAATTATTTTCATTCTCACCCTAAATCCTTAGCCAAGTGCATTACCAATGTATTTATCTTTACAATAAACTAATGAATAGATCAATGCTTCATCTATTGGGAAAATGGAGTCAAATTTGTAACTAGTAATATATTGCCCATTTCACTCAAAACTTGGTGGACTATTATCATAATACTTTGTAATATGACAACTCACAATGTCTAAAATGTTACTTCTTACCAAATCCTATACTCTTCCTCACAAACCTATGAATCCATTCAAGCATCTTAGTCAATTCTTTGAATTGAAACAAAAACGGAAACATACATCAATTAAAGAAACTGAAGATAAACGAAACACCATTGATAATTTCATTTATAATTTGCAAGAGAATTACATAGGAGAATATACATTTCAGAACTAAGATTATCTTCCATGTTTGTGGCTTCTATAAAACTATTTTAAGATCATTACATACAAGACTCATACCATAGACTTTCTACAGTCTTATTCATCAATACTTCTTTACAATATGCTCCTTTCCTAAGATTCGCTATTCACCTCAACCATTATGAGACTCCAAATTTGAACCCCTATAATGAGCCTTGAAATCCATTTTATAGACAGGGGAGAAACAAGCATCCGACTCAATTACAGTTACATTACATTTCAAAATTAATTTCATCTGCGTTTGAGATATTCCCTGACGGTTGTATGTAATCATTTGCAATACAGGGGAAAACAAAAATGTATACCATTTGTCGAAGAAGAACCAGACGGTACCACCAAAAGCACCATTAATTGTTGGTGAGCCTTCACATTCCATGTCCATAAACAAATTCTTCATGATACTGGCCAAAAAGCACCCAAGTTAGCATAAAGGAAAAAAACCCACATATGTAGAAAGCCAATAAAGTTACCACAACCATATTATCACCAAACACAAAAACTAGGACCCAGATACCATCCAACTCAATCAAAACCAGAATACACATGCCCACTTCGTGTCTTAGCAAAGGTTGGAGAAGCCACCACTTCTTATTCATCAATGTCCTTGCCAATAGAAAAACAAGTACACCCACTTGGTGTCTTTACTAAAATTGGGGCAACCACTACCACCTCATCATCCAAGTTTGGCACTTCAGTCATAGCCATAAGATACTGGAAGTAACCTAAATCAGTCTCAGTCTCACTATCAGAAGGATCACTTGAGACTTCAATAGGAGAATGGTGCTTGTCCAGATAAGCTTAGTGGTACTTGTTCTTCCTTACTGCTTCCCTCACAGTCTTCACAAGCTTCTTTTCTTTGGGCTCAGTCTCTCCTCGTAGGACAACACGGCTCCTCAAATGATAGTTTCTCTTCACACTAACCTGCATTGATTTCTTGCCGCGGGCACCCTTCTTACCCTCCTTCCTTGGAGTTAGCATAACTCTAGGTGTGATGTGATCAATCTCTGGTACATAATTTTGTGACTTATGTAAGCTACGTCTTCTAGAAATTCGTATTGGGGAAGAAGAAATAATGTAATTACTCATTCTCACTGAAGGCAAGCTGAAAACAACAAGACTTCACAATTGCAAACCAACCCTACACTGGTTCTTGGACAATTTTGTAGAATAAAAGATATCATCACTCTCTTCGCATACCTAGGAAATATTAGCTTCTGATTGCAATGGTGAATACAAAGGCTACTAGCTCCATTTATTAAGCAATTTGATCATGTTGATCATCAATGCTCAATGAAAGACACACGAGTGAGAAAATAATCAATTGTTGGATGTTGCATCACGATCGCTAATCTCCTAGGTGCATGAAAATATGTGTATTATCATCAATGATTATAGGAGAATAATCATTCACACGCATCAAGATCAAATTTTATTAACCCTACAAGCGTCTTCTCCATTAATGCTCACTCGCACGAAGCAAAATAGCTATCATGCTCACATTTCTATTTTTGAACAATAGTTGTTGATCTCCAGATGAAGTGGTGCATTGGATGACTCAGATTAAGTCAATCAAATTTGAAATTCCACTATTGTTGTGCACCACTCCATTGGCCAATGAGATTTTTCCAACTAGACACCAACACATCCACCCGCGGGCACCACCATTCATCACCAAGTGGAAGAGGAGATCCAAATGTCACAAGCCCGCAGACCCTGCGACTTTTATTTGAGCAATATTTCAATCCCACGGGGTGAGTGGGGAATGGCTAAGATCACTTCCCACATTCCATCGCGGTCATTAATCAAAAGTTCCACAACATTGGGCTTGATAGTGGAGAATGGGCCCCACACCCACCAAGGGACATGCATCAATCACCCGCTAACCCCGCAACTTTTATTAAAAAATTATTTTAATTGCGCAGGGTTGGCGGTAAATGGCCAGGATCAATTCTTGAGATCGAATGGTCAGAAATATCTACACATGCAACAAAGTTAGTTTTAAAGATGGGGCCATAACTAGGTCAATGAGACTTGACCCTTAGGATTACAGACTTAAAAACTTAAGTCATTTTAACATAAAATTTATTGCCCAACATAGTAAATATGAATCAAATGACCAAATATTTGGTGACCGACAACCTAGACCAAAGGGGCTAGTGAAAATATGCATTCAATGGCCTAAGTCGTGACTTAAGTGACCAGCGATCGGGAGTAATAATTCAATGCAGGAATAGGACGTCGAGGAGTTTATGATAGTGTAAATTTAGAATGAGGGTTTTTAGATCAAAACCCTAGCTCTACCCTTGGACACAGAAGTTCAAAATTATGACGAAGCAAGCACCTGATTAAGATTTTACAAAACTATTATAAACTCTACCAAGGTTGTCAGTAATGGAGCCAATAATGATATTTGTATGAATATGGATCCTCAACATCTCTTTGATCAATGCCCACTAGTTGAGTGATTGCAATGTGCTCCCATGCCCAAACATGGAGTAGGTTAACACCTGTCAAAATTATACTACCCCCACGGTAAACCTCCTCCTGCATGTCATGATATAGATGTGCTAGTACGCAGAGTCCCCACATGTATTGGGTCCCCTCCTCCATCATATGCTTGATAACAATGCCTCAACCGATTGAAAATCTCCACAATCTCCTATCTAGCATAAAAGGACCAATAGTCAAACTAGCTAAGACAATAACCATATCATCTGCATCATCCAATAAAGGAGTAAGATCCATTTGAGAGTCCACCACTACTAGATATCGAAGACCCAATAGCCTATGCATGGCATGTGTACCTCTCCTAACATCATATGTAACCAGCTCACCATGAATGTGAATCCGTAGAATCCTTCAAACATCCTAAAATTTGATGGCACACTCACCTGTGGGAAGGTGAAAGGTGGTTGTCTCTGATATCCAACGCTCTACTAGCATTTTCATCATAGCTTGATGTGTCTGAATCTCAGGCATATATGTGATGTGCTCTAATCTAATGGCCTCTAGAAAATACCTCTACAACTCCTGAAACTGAGCTATCCTATCTAGGATCCATGGTTTGCACTCTCTAGCATATAAAGGATGTAGTGTGGCCTACAAACATTTAACCCATGACGTCAATTTTGCTAAAAATATAGTTAGGAAACCTAAATCTACACCTAAATCAAGAAAACCAGTGCTTTCGTTTTAAGAAATTGCATTAATATTTCTCAATAGTGAGCCTATTAGTTTGCAAGAGCAATTAGGTTTTGTAAAGGCGGATTTTTTTGCCATGCAAGATCGTCACTTTATGACAATAGCGATAATGTCCTAAAAAGCTAGCACATGTGGTTAATTTTTGCAATAAAATTGCCTTTTTGCAAAAGTGACTATCCTAAAACTACTAAAGTGGTCAAACTACAATAAAAGCGAGCATTTCTAAAACCTACCACTATTGTTAGTCCTAACTTTCCCTATTAATTATGGAAATGAAAAAATGCAAAAGTGAAAGTTAGAATCTTGCATACCGCAACCCCTACACCGGTTGGCCGCTGGTACTATTGAACTATGTCAAATTGATGTGGAACTCTTGGAATCCTCACCATCATGAATGCACATCTATAGTAGATCACCAAAGCACAATAATCCCCCAAAGTTGAGTGTGTAAATGAGGAGTAAATGGACCCTAATTTCCTATTTAACCCCCCAACAACTCTAGGTTTTTACCCACGACCGCCCTTCTAGGTTAAATTTTGAGCACCTTGGATCATCCTTAGCTTAATATGTGATCCCTAGGGCCTAATATTTTGTCCTCTATGCATCTGAACTAGTCCTGAACCTTGTCGTGAGCCCGACCCAAAATAGTAGTTTTCTATCTGACCTCTCGAGGGGGAAACCCAATGTCCAATCATTCTTTCATTGAACATCGGGGCACAGTGGGGCATCTTTAAATATTCACAATCCTAATATGAGCATCAAATTATTTGAAATAATGCAACAAGTACATTGCATCAAAGAGGGGGAAAATGTAGGGAATGAGGTCGTGGTGCATTGGATGAGTGGTGTCGTTGGTGTTGTGGCCACCAGGGTTCAAGTTTCCAAACTTGACCTATAGCAATGTTGCTACCATTGGTGACTAGTTGTGCGGGTTCTCACCTTGTACTAGGCACTTGTGTCTAGGGCCCACTCCCTCGTTGGGATGGCGTGCTAATCGGCCTTGTGCCCCTACTGGGCTATCGTGCTCATGGGATTGGTGGTTGTTGTGCATCCATGCCAGGGTGGGCCCCCCATTTGTGGCCTTGTTGGTTCATAGCTCCAATCAAAAGTGTTTTTTGATCCAAAAAAAGAGGGGAAAAATGTAGACATGTAAAAATTCCTAATGCATATTACACATCTTGAAACTACAATTTTCCATCATTGGCATCATTTCCATTACCAGTATTTCATTTAGCATCATTAATCCACTTTTAACATCATTTCCATCATTTAACCCTATTTCTCTCTATTAATTAAATAATTTTGAATTTTTTAATTAATTCAATAGTCTATCACTAATTTTCCCCTTTATCACCCTAGTTGAGTAATTTTCAATTATTTAATTAGGTTCATCTAATATTTCTTCTAATCCCATTTAATTAAATAATTCTAATTATTTAATTATCCTATTTCTAATCTTTTTCCTCCAATGGGATATTCTTTTTTAAAGAATGACATATTCCTATCCTCCATAAATAAAGAATCTCTAATTATTTAATTATCCTAATTTCCCTTGAAATATCTTGAATGAACTTGTCTCAACCATTTCTAGCCCTTGATCTTAAAATCTAATCTCCACCCTTGATCTAAAATATCCTAACCATTCTCCTAAAATGGTGGAGATATTTTGAGTTCTAACTAATCATTATCCATTTATCTTCCTTGATTTACTCTCATTTTTGGGTGTTGAGGATCAATCTCAACCCTTCTTTGTGGGCATTGAATCTCAATCTTGACCATTGATCCGATTTCCTAAAATCTATAAAATAACCTTCAATCCTTCACATTCACCACCTATAATGTTTCATATTTAAGTCATGTCCATTTGAGTTTTGAGCATTTATCATAGCATTTAGGTCATCTTTGCATCACATTTAATCAAGCTTTTGCTAGCAATCATGGAGGCTTCAATTGTTTGAGAAATCCAACACCATACAACACCAAGCTCTCTAGCAATGGATGGTGAGATTGTCCTTGTCTTTTATTTCAATTATGTTTGATTATGCTAATATTAGGGTTTGATTTCATGGCTTGATTTGTAATCTAATCTCATTGGTAAGTGGGTTTTATCTCTTGTTTTGAGTTCTTTGATTGAATTATTGATTGTTTATCCCCTTCTACTTTTACCCCACACTTATATCTTCAACCATAAATCCAATACCCTTGACCATTTACCCAATATCCTCAACCCTAAACCCTATATCCTATATACTCAACCCTATAGGTCCTCAACCCTTAACACTAAACCCTAAACCCTACAACCTCAAACTAATATTATGAATTGTGATTTTTTTGTCTCAAGAACATTACATATCAAAATCTCTTCCCTCATATAAGATTGAATTTTCAAATAAACCATCTAAAAAAATTAAATTAGATTATTATTAAGTCCAAATAAATACTAAACCCTATACCTTATACCCTCAACCCTACACCCTTAACCTTATACTGTCCATCGTAAACCCTATATCCTCAATCCTATACATTTTACACTCAATTGTAAACCCTATACCCTCAAACCTAAACCCTATACCCTCAAACCTAAACCCTAAACCCTAAACCCTAAACCCTATACCTTCAACCTTAAAACCTATACCTTACACCAACAACCATAAAACCAATACCCTCAATCCTAAACCCTACACCCTCAACCCTATACCTTATACCTTCAACCTAGAAGTGATACTTGAAGAGTACAAGGAACTCTTATTCCACTCAAATTTGGGTGAATGGGAAGGATCTACAATTTATTGTTAAAAGTGGAAGTAAAAAAAGTTTGATATCTACAATTTTTTTAATAAATTGAACCTATAGACAACACTACACCCACAACAACAGTCCATGGGATGAGTGAGCTAAGGGTAAAATATTTTGGTAGGTAGATAAGTTGAGTGAATAGAAGTGTCAAATAGTAGAGGAAATTTAAAAATATTATATCTTATATTATTTAAAAATAATTTTTCATCATGTTATTTCTCAAACTAGAGCATTTATATTGTTTTTGTTCAAACCTAAGGAGGTAAGATCAATTATAGTAACCACTCATGTCAAAATAACCATTATGAATACCAAGAAAAGGTAGATGGAATAGATATTATTAGAGGGCATCAAGATGTATTCACCTCACCCATAAGGGAAACCCTACACTATCACATACAACATTTGATTGTGTTAGCTCTCAAAAACGCAAGTTTGAACCACGAAAGGTTGCCAAGCTTTCACAACGTTTAAGGGTAACATACAAGGCCAAATGAATTGAACCTTCTTCTCTTCAGGTGCTTCCAGACCTAGGCGGGTATGCCTATAGCAATGAAGTAGACTTGACCTTTTTTTTATCTCCTAAAGCAATTTACCCACACTGGAAAATAGGAGTGGATAAATGAATCTAAATTTGGTATAAATTTTATAAACAATATCAAGGAAAAATCTAATATGTTCATATGAAAAAAAAACTAAATGAAACTAACAACAAAATGGTAGAGACTAGTTCCTTATTGCGTGCACAGAGTCAAATGAAAATATGAAATGAGTAACTTCTCTCTGGCAGAAATTCAAATTGTTAGGCATATAGGTTTTTAAGTTTATAACTGGTATAAACATGCAGGAATATAACTACTAAGTTCTTCTTAATGATCCAAATGGGATTCACTAATTACTATGATTGATTAAAAGGACTTAATCTTTCTTTGAAAAAACCAATTAATCCAATCACACATATACAACAAATGTGCCCTGATAAACTGAAGTATATCTTTGACATATCAGTTTAAATAACTAGAAAACACCAACTTTGAAGACAACATCAACAATGCTTTCAATTAATACAACAAACAATTGAAACCAGAAAAATGCCGCATAATCAAATGATTTCCATGGGTGTGTGCAAGAAGTTGAGTCCACTTTTTGGCCAAAAAGTGGAAGTGTTTTCCCTGATTTTCAAATTTGACACATTTGACCTTAAAATTTGAAGCACTTAGAGATGGAATCTTCAAAAAAGTCACTAATCATAAAATGTAGTACTCGGAGTCTAGTTTCCAAATATGTAATTTATTTCAATACCCAGATTGTAAAAATTGAGTTTCAATAGGCATTTCTAAAAACCACTGTTTAAAAGTCACTTTTTATACCATACCATGCACGTGTACGACATCCATATTTTGACCTAAATTATCATATTTTTCTAAATCCTTTTGGGAAAAGATTTGTGACTCACTAAAGCTTGCTTTTAATATTTTTTTATAATTTTTTATTGAATATTTTTTTTTATTAAATATTTATTAGGCATATTTGTCATTTTGAAAAATCGTCGTGTACGACACGCATAAGATGACCTAAACTTATCATTTTTTGATTTTTTTTTTTAAACTGAAAAGAATTGTCTGAAGTTTGCTCTTGTGCAATCTGTTCGTCAAAATGTTATGTTGATCAAAAGTTATTAAAAACTAAAAAACGATAATTCAAGTTTATGGACTAGTTTCATTAGAAATTAATTGAAAAATAGAAAAAATAATCAAATTATTAAAAATTACATATTTGGAATCTACACTCTCATCTATAATGGGTTTTAATTTTGTAAAAAAATTCTGCAAAATAGGTCTTCAAACATATGTCCAAAGTCATTATTTTCCTGTGACATTAACAGGACCTTCAAGTTGCAGGTCAAACTAGGTCCAAAGCTTAGGTTCGGGTCCCCAAGCCATTTCCCAAACCAAAAAACAAGCCAAAAAACCCGCTCAAAAATTCATAATTTAAAAAACGGGATCCCGTTTCATTAAAAAACGGGATCCCGTTTCAAAACGGGATCCCATTTCATAAAAAACCATTTTTATGGTTCTATAAACGGGATCCCGTTTTGGGTCGCAAAAACGAAAATTTCAAAAATGAAAGTTTTCAAAACGGGATCCCGTTTTGAAAATTTCTGAAAATGGAAATTTTTCAAAATTGAAAGTTTCCATTTTGAAATTTTACCTCGTTTAAACTTTCCATTTTAGAAATTTAATTTTCAAAACTCCCGTTTTGAAAATTTTCCAAAAATGGAAATTTCTGAAAACGAGATCCCGTTTCCAAAAATAGGATCCCGTTTTTTAAACTTAGGCTTGGGATCCCGAAGCTAAACGGGATCCCGTTTTTTGCAAGCCGAATTCATTTTTTTGCCTAAGGTAAAAACTTCCACGTTTTGTGGACTCAACTTTGTGCACTTACCCCCATTTACATCTCCATTATTTCTTACATGCATCATAATCTCATACAAAAACTATTATGTTTTATGTATTTTCTATTCACAATCTGTCTAACCCCATTCGCTGTCAAAAGTAAGTATTTATACATCAGCTACTTGAAGAGTCGCGTCCCTTCATATTCGCATCTTGGGCAATCCTTGCATTTGGGCCTTTACCACTATTCTTTGGACTTCCGCGAAGACATCGCATAGTCTCCCCGACATTCTGAGTCTCTCCGACCACCAACAGGTTACATATCACATTGATATCCTGCAGTCATACCGACCCTTCAAGTCTCCCCGATGACTATTTTGTATCTTTGCTTATATCGCTATGTTCTCCTGTAGTTATACCGATGCTATGTGTCTCTCTGACGGTTATTCCTTCAATCACGAGTATATCGCTAAGACTCACGCCGATAAAAACCATCGCTATGACTTAAGGGGTTGGCAAAATGTTCCACAGATTACTTTGTGTCTTACTGAAACATCTCCTCAGGTTCAACTTCTGATTGCCGAGACTTAACAATTTTCTTGCCGATGAAGCAATACTCGACATGACTCTCCTAGCTCTTGCCGATGAAACTTGTCTCGCCGAACGTATCTCCAAGTCTAAATCCTGTCGCCGTGACATAGGGGTCGGTAAGACTCCCAGACTTCATTCCAATGGCAACAACGGGACCCACCTTCGGCTTTATTGGCGAGACCAAACAAATGTTGCAAGACATTACACCGATGATTGCTATCTCGGCGACACAACTCTTTGCATTCCGATCGGTATGACTTACAATGGCTCACTATGACTCATTCCGATGAAGATTTTCTCACCGATATGTCCCTATGTCTTCGATCGGTGAGACACAAATGTGATTGCCATGACTTATTCCGATGACCACTGTTTTGCTGATAGGACCCCTATGTGACTGAAATTGCAAACTGCATAATGCCGATATGTATCCACAAATGTAATCCGATCGACAAGACATTCTCAACCTCTTTCCGATGAGTTGCAAAAAGATATACATTAGTATAAAATGCATTATGGATCAAGGAGACCCTCGCCATCTTGTGCCGATATGATTTATACTTTCAAATGCTCAGGAACAAGTGAATTCTAGGGGACCAAATGATGAAAACAAACTAAAACATGGGAAACATGATATGCAAAGCAGATGGTATGAATTTTTTTTGGGAATTAATGAGTATGTGCAGCCATAAAATTTTCAAAATTTTACAGTTCTAACAGATTGATCTCATTCCAAGGACACCATTACCAAATGGGCCATTAGATATAGAAGAGGAATCTTAGAGAATGAGGAAATCAAATGATAGATTTAGGAATTGATTCAAAAGGGGCACATTTGACCAAGTGCCTCCCCATATGAAAACCTAATTACTCTTTCTAAGAATAAGGATGAAAATATATTCTTCTAGGGTAAGTGCAAGAAGATGAGTCCACGAAACGTGGAAGTTTTTGCCTTAGGCAAAAAAATTAATTTGGCTTGCAAAAAATGGGATCCCGCTTTTTAATAAACGGGATCCCGTTTTAAAAAGCGGGATCTGTTTAGCTTCGAGATCCCGAGCCTAAATTTAAAAAGCGGGATCCCGTTCTTCAAAACAGTCCCGTTTTCCAAAAATTTTGGAAAAAAGCGGATCGTTTGAAAATTTTAAAATGGAAAGTTTTCCAAACAGGATCCTGTTTTGAAAACTTTCTATATTTGGAAACTTCCAATTTTTGAAAAATTTCCATTTTCGAAAAGTTTTCAAAATGGGATCCTGTTTTGAAAACTTTCTGAAAATGGAAATTTTCGTTTTTGGACCGTTTTACAAAACGGGATCTCGTTTCATAGAACCATAAAAAATGGTTTTTTTATGAAACGGGATCCCGTTTTTTATGAAACAAGATCTCGTTTTTTAAATTATGAATTTTTGGGAGGGTTTTTGACTTGTTTTTTGATTCGGGAAATGGCTTGGGGATCCGAACCTAAGCTTTGGACCTGGTTTGACCTGCAACTTGAAGGTCCTGTTAATGTCACAGGAAAATAATGACTTTAGACATATGTTTGAAGACCTATTTTGTAGAATTTTTTTACGAAATTAAAACCCATTATAGATGAGATAGTGCAGATTCCAAATATGTAATTTTTTTAATAATTTGAATATTTTTTCTATTTTTCAATTAATTTCTAATGAAACTAGTCCATAAACTTGAATTATCAATTTTTAGTATTTTAATAACTTTTGATCAACATAACATTTTGATGAACGGATTGCATGAGAACAAACTTCAAACAATTGTTTTCAGTTTTAAAAAATTCAAAAAATGATAAGTTTAGGTCATCTTATGCGTGTCGTACACAACGATTTTTCAAAACAACAAATATGCCTAATAAAAATTTAATTAAAAAAAAAATTCAATAAAAAATTACAAAAAAATATCGAAAACAAGCTTCAGTGAGTCACAAATCTTTTCCCAAAAGAATTTTGAAAAATATGATAATTTAGGTCAAAATATGGATGTCGTACACATTCATGGTATGGTATAAAAAAGTGACTTTTAAATAGCGGTTTTTGGAAATGTCTATTGAAACTCAATTTTTACAATATGAGTACTGAAATAAATTACATATTTGGAAACTAGACTCCGAGTACTACATTTTATGATTATTGACTTTTTTGAAGATTCCATCTCTAAGTGCTTCAAATTTTAAGGTCAATGTGTCAAATTTTGAAAATCAGGGAAAACACTTCCACTTTTTGGCCAAATAGTGGACTCAACTTCTTGCACACACCCTCTACATTAGGGTGATCCCACAATAGTGGATTACACTTTTTGGCCAAACTTGAAATTGAACTAAACTTTTTAACTAAATTTTCACTTTTGGACACCTATATCTACTAAACCATGATAAATTTGAAGATGATGCAAACTAGTGATTTATGTAATTTTTTCTGTATATTATAGGTGATCCCACAATAGTGGATTACACTTTTTGGCCAAACTTGAAATTGAACTGAACTTTTTAACTAAATTTTCACTTTCAGACACCTATATCTGCTAAACCATGATAAATTTGAAGATGATGCAAACTAGTGATTTATGTCATTTTATCTATAGATTATATATGTGTGTGTGTGTGTGTGTGTGTGTGTGTGTGTGTGTGTGTGCATGATCATCATGGAAAAAATAGGCCCTTAAGTGGCAAAAAATTCCAAAAAATTAGAGTTAGGCAACTTGACGTAAAAATTTGAATAAGTTATCTATATTATTTCAAAAATGTGTAAGAATAGAATCTGTAGCAAATTGAATGTAGTTTCTAAACTACTAGGTTTATTTATTTTTTAAATCTATTTGGTGAAAATTTGAAATTTCAATGCAGTAGTACTTAACTTTTAGGGAAAAAATAAGTAGGTGTCTGTCTGACCACCCTAACCACACTAAAACGATAATATTTTTTTATAATATTTTAGATATAAGTAGAGGACTCATGTCCTGATGTGATGCATATTTTTTTGTAATTTTTTTCCAAGTAAATAATTCATTATGAATTTTTTATTACAACTTAAAAAAATATAAAAAATCGTATGTCTGACCACCTTAACTTGGTCAAAACTTCATGAAATTCTTTTTTAAAAAATCCTATAGTATGCAAAACATAGAATGTGACGCATGTTTCAGATTCAAAAAATGTGATATCGTTTGAAAGCTATAGATGTTTTTCAACTAGCCTATCAATCGGGACTTTAGTCGTAATTCAAATAGAAAATAAATAATAATTATTTATTAAATTCAAAGTTAAGCATAATTAATATTGGTGGAAAGCTGAGAATCTCCTTTAAAAACCCTTTTCGTTTCATCAAATTTGGGTTAAAAAAAAGTCATTAGCCACATACCCTACACATACCCATCATATTGCCACTTTTTGGCCCATCATGATCTTGCACATACTATATATATATATCAAATTGCATTTATTTTTCCATCTCCTTTGAAAACTAGTTTTTAACATTAAACATCATTTTAAAGAGTGATGTTCACCATATAACACAACTTTTTTTTATGAAAGATAAAAATCTAATTTTTTCAAATTTAGATTTGCAACTATGATACCTAGCACATTCATTTGGTTTCATAGTGTTTTAATTAATATTTTTTCTTAATCAATTTTTGAAGTCAAACCAATTACAATTTAGACATAGGTGGACCATATAACACAACTTTTTTTGTATGTATCAAAATTTATTTTTTTGTTCGATCAAAGACATCAATACCAAGCACACACATATTTTTCATTTGTTTCTGATAATCTACTATTTTTCCACATGTGTAGAATAGAGAGCTTGATTTTTGATGAAAAACCTATGTTTAATTAAACTAAAATTATTACATAATAAAACTAAAATATATTAAAATTATATTTGATGGAGAGCTCATTTTTGGGAATATAATACTCCAGTTGGGCTTTTTAAGTTGATTCCATTTTCATCCTCAACTCGAGCTTCGAAACCCAAAATTTTGCAAAAAATTGCACATGGAAGGGGAGAAGGGAAAACAAACCTCCCCTTCACCCCCCTTTAAATAACATTAAAAAAGAAAAACCCATTAAAGGGGGTTCACTAGAAGCCCCTCACCCCCTCCCTTCTAACGAACCCCCCCAATTTTTTTTTAGCACCCAAGCAATTTTTGTTTGTTAATGCAATTGTAACCCACTTATGTGGGATCACCCATTGACATATGAGCTTTAAAAAGGATCACTCTAATAAATAGGTATCCAACTCCTTGCATCGATGGCCTCTTGGATCAACTTAAGGGGAATATTTTTTTCACTACAGGTTGGGTACCAACAAGTTACCATTGATTCATTACGCATGTGTGAAATAATATCTTCAAATCCAAGTGGATAGCCTTGCTATTTGGCTTGACCAATACACTTGCCACCTTCATACGAGTGATGAATGATGCACTCAAGCCTCTCATTATTTTCTTGTTAATTTTCTATTTAGATAACATACACATATTAAAAAATGCATAGGAGGAATGTCTACATCATGTTTAATATATACTTTCAACTCTACAACAACATGGGCTCTATGATAACAATTTAGAAAAGTATTCCTTTAGTATGAAAACGATTTAGTACCTTAGATAAATTATGAACATGGATTATTTTATGTGGACCCTAAAAAGATAGAGATAATTAGAGATTGGCCACCTCATAAAAATATCATAGAACATTATATAATTTTAGGATCATCCAACTTTTATTACTATTTTGTGTAACTAGGATTCTCACACTTAGCATGACATATGAATTGAGCATTCAGGTGAGAGTAAAAGAAAATTTCCTTTGGATAGAGAGACTATAACAACCATTCACAAAATTAAAGTAGAGACTTTATTTATGACCTACACTAGTTCTTATTGATTTGAAATACTTCCTTTAAAATTGAGGTTGATGACTCCAAATATGCACTTGGAGTAGTTTTAACTTAGTGTGGTCATCTAATTTCCTAACATGTAGTAAGATTAATTAAGAATTATTTTATTTTATATAGAATGTTTATTTCACTTTTATTTTATTCATTTAAGAGTTATTTTTTTACTTTAGAATTATTTTAAAATTATTTTTATTTTATTTATATTGTTTATTTTATTTTAAAGAGCTATTTTTATTTACTTAAAAGTTAATTATTATTATTTATTATGTTGAGACTTAATTATAATGACAAAACACAATAATAAGGGATGGGGTGTAATTCTATATAAAACACACTGATAGATATATATCTTGATACTCACTGATTTTTAAATAGATATATTCAAGATCTTTTTTATTTACAGTTTTAATAACTTATTTACAATGATGGAGAACCCACATAAATTTTATTTAGTTAAGAAATTTTATTTTCTTTGATTGAAAACATAAATTTTATCATCTCTACATTGTTTAAAATTTTATTTGTGTTTTACTCTATATTTTTAATTTAATTAATCATTTAATTATTTAAAATATCTCAAATTAACAAAACAATTTTATTTTTTATTCATAAACTATTTTAAAAATGTTGTTGACACACCATTCTTGACAAGATTAGTATGTTAAATAAATATATTTAAAATAATAGTTTTATTTTATGCCATTACACTCCAACCTTAAATACTAAATGTTTTAATTATTAATTGAAAAATAAAACAAAAACCCGAGCAGCCTGCAGCCTCAAATTTGGAAGCCGCCTTAGGTGAAACATACATGATAAGCTGGTTACGCCGAAGGCGTTCCCTCAATGAAGTTTGCCAATCCATTTTTCTCTATCGACGGTTAAAAAAAGAATGCAAGACCATCTACAATAGATCTTGATCGTTCATTACTTCTTGTCTTTTTGCCTTCTTTCTTGTTTGCGCATTAACTGTGGATGGGAGTTGGTGCACCCTGTGCGTTGCAGCCGCCTTCTGCCTTCTTAAATGCATTTACTCTGGATGGGAGTTGGTCACAAATATCTTCCTTGTTAATGCAGTTTGATTGTTGACAGAAAGAGAACATTGAGAACATTTTGCAGAATCTTGAGGTAAGTCATTTGCCCTGGTTTGAATTCTCTGCAATTCTTTCTATATTTTATTTGATCTGTAAAGCTGTTCTGGGTAATTGTTTTTCACACAATAGTTTTGGTGGCAAACCCCTTTCAACTTCCCCTGTATAAAGGTAGAGCGGTACAAATTTAGGGTAATTTTTTTTCACGCAATAGTTTTGCATGCATGTCTACTAGGGAAGTCATGACCATGATATTTGACAAAGTTCCTCTATTCTTTATTGTTCGATGGATGTAAATACTGTTCCAAAGCTCCCATTTTGGCATGGGCAGGGAGAATGCAAGCAAAGGTTGTGGAATTTGACTTTAAGCCTGACAATTGCATTTGCTTGAAAATTTGTATTACGTTTGCTTGAAAATTTTTAAAGTCTTGTCAACAAATGCACTGCACAGCCTCAGGCAGTTAGAAAACTTTTGGGAACTTTTAAAACTTCTCTTTTTGGGGATGAATGCTTTCAGAATACTGGTAAAGCGACAATTTGATAATGATTCCATTATGCCCTCTACTAAAATAATACCATTTACATACACTAAACCATTATTTAAATCATAATAATACCAATTTAGTCTTGATTTAACGTGCAATATGGTATGACCTTTAGGGGTGTCCTTGTGCACAGGCATCAGAGAGGTTCATAGTAAGTTTGGGGAGACCAATATCTGCAATAACAGAAGCATGACTCACAAAAAATTGTATTGATTTCATTTAAAAGGCACAACTACAGAAGAACTTTGACAGTTTCTTCAGTGATTTCTAACTGTTCTGTTGAAATCTGAGTGGGTTTTGATTCCTAGCCAATTTCCTGAAAACTTAAGAGAGCATACAGGTGATCTCTACACGATTGATGGGTCAAACAGCTGGTGTTGGGATGTTGGATGTTCTACTGTCTATCCGTTTACTTCATAACTTAGTGGGATCTAGTGGAGAGGGAACCTTTGTTTCCTCAGCATTCCTTTTGCTTTTTAAGCTTTTTCAAGAGATTTATGGAAACATGTGGTCCTATGATTGGAAATGAAGGAGACTTATAGATAACCAAGCCAACATTATTGGTAACACAATATCAAACATATATGATAGTGTCTACTATAAAATACAGGTTCTTTCAGCCAGTATGGTTTAGTCTAAATGTCAGCTTAACATTTCTATCTATCTCTATTTGGCATTAGGATCTTTGGAGTTTCCCACAAAGCTATAGGTGATCACAGACTATAAGCTCATATGCATCTTTAGATGATAAGGATACCATTTTTCAATAGATCTGCATTGCGAACCTTCTGAAGGGTTCAGTCAAATAATGCTGCTGCTACCAAAGAAGTTGAAGCATTCATTATACTAAATGATGTTGCTGCCAAACAAGTTGAAGGATTCACTAAAATTAATGATGTTGTTGCTAACCAAATTGCATTTTAATTGTTGTAAATGTAGGATTCATATGCAAAGACGAAAGGAGATAGTACTGAGAATTGAGCATTTTATAAATTATTCATTGATCTTTAGACATTTCAATATTGACGGGTTGTTTGTAGATGTGGTTATACTGACCTCCACAAGCTTTTTCAATTATAAATTATGAAAATTCACTTTATCACTTAGAACTTTTTTAGTTTGTAGGATTTGTTTCTTCTGTTGAGAAGAGCATACTTATGGCATATAAGGAGGCTTTATACATGGTGTTTTAGATATAGGAACTGGGTTCAGTTTTAGGGTTTTTCTTTGTTCTATGTTGTTTTGCATAAAATGGTATACATCAACTCAGTGCTTTATGCCAGTGTCTATATTTTGAACTTCTCAGGACTCTAGCTTTTGTAATACTATTATCCTCTTAAATATACCAAAACTTCGATTTTATTCAAAAAAAAGAACACCAGACATCAGAATCTCATGTTGACATATTAATTTACTCCTGGCCTCTAGGGATACAAATTTGAACAATTTAGCCTCTAGGAATACAAAATTTGAACAATATAAGGTAAACAGAAAGAAAAACTCTGATAAAGAATTGGCCTCATAGGCTTCCACAAGAATGGTCTAATGCTTAAGCTTATAAAACACAAGGTACAAAAATTGAATATAAGGTAAAAAGTAAGACAACTCCTTGGAAAGAAATTCCTGTGTTGTAATGTATGATCTACTCATGACGAGAGAAAATCTTGGTTTACAAAATTTGAAGCATATAAAAAAAATCCTTGAAAATAAGTCCTCTTGTCTTGACAGAGACCTAAAACAGCCTTTCGCTTCGCCTTCTATTTCTGTAATTTTTTAAAATCAGCCAACATTGTATAATTGTAATGCAAGAAATATAGATTGCCAGATGATGTCTCTAACTGTTATTAGTCATAATAAATGTCACCCAAAAATCATTTCTTAAATAGCATAATCCATTATTGATCAAAGCCATATAGAAAGTCATAATAAATGCCACCCTTAAGGTAGCATAGTACAACTTTTTCCAAATAGCTAGAGAAAGAGTAAATTGATTTTTATATAGGCAATACCTTATAGGACATATACTTCAGAAACATTTCATATAAGTGAATTCTGCAAAGCTGACCAGTGCAATCAGGGAAAGTGGGAGAATGTAAAAGGGACTCACCAAATTAAGCAAAGAAGCTTTTCCCCAACTGCATGTCCTATAATCTCATTTCTCTGGAGGCCACCAGTCCAAGGTGTTGCATATAAAATCAGCATCTATCTCAGCTATGGCAGCGTCTCCATAGATTGAAATGTTGAGAAACACAGAAGCACCACATGCATTTTGGCAGAGGAATACAATCCAACAAGTAGCCAAAATCCAAATCCATAAACAACCAAAAGCCATGGAAGCAAAAAAAGTAGTGGTAGTGATTGTGCCATGTACTGGTAATGTAGAAGGAAGCCAGAGTAGGTGTATAAACACCAATGCATGAGGGAGGTTGATTCTGAAATTTATCTGCTCGTCCTACATTGACATGGACATGATAGGAAAATGCAAGTGTTGACAAGGGATTCAAATATATCTTAATGACTTACTTTTTGGGTCATCAATCACTGCTTTGTCGGTGATTAGCCCAAAAATGCCTCAGGATCTCGCCTTACCAGTCAAGCAAGTTAATTCTATTTAATATACAAAGTATATAGAAAGTGTTATCTGTCTGTCATTGTCCCAACCTAATATTTTCACTGATTCTATGCTAATTTGTTTTAGTTTAAGCTGTATGTTGGAAAGCAACACAAGTATTTTCTATTCCAGAGAACATGATAGTCAGCCCAGCACCATTTCTAGATGTAAAAGAAAGGTAACAATCTCCTACCTGGTTTCCCAAATAAACCAGGATCACAAATTCAAATCAAATGCACCGCACAGCCTTATCTCCAAACACATCCATCTGCACTATATTCTAATCGCTCTCAGAATATGCCCTCTACTAAAATAATACCATTTTACATACACTAAACCATTATTTAAATCATAATAATACCATTTTACTCTTGATTCAACGTGCAATATGGTATAACCTTTAGGGGTATCCTTGTGCATAGGCATCATAGAGGTTCATAGTAAGTTTGGGGAGACCAATATCTGCAATAACAGAAGCATGACTCACAAAAAAATTGTATTGATGAATATTTTTTCAGCAAACTCTGCCCATTTTTATCTTTCGCATCCTTGACAGCATGACGCAATGTGTGCTGCATCTTAAGGTAACTCACTTGACATTATTTCAGTCAACTTTTTTATGAGAATCTATACATGGCTAGATCACTTTTCTTGTGTCTTATTTTATTATTACGGTTCTGTTAAATGAAGGTGGTTTTATCTGTGGCTTTTTCAATATATAATCCTATTATAATACCTACTGTTACAGCTTTCCTGACAACATCTTTTATTAATGAATGTATAGCAGCTATAAATGCAATGGTTGCTAGACCTGTCCAGGCAACTCAACTTGAGGTAACTCACTTGCCATTATTTCTGTGAAATATTTTATAGGAATCTCTACACTGCCAGATCAATTTTGTTGTGTTTTATTTCATTATTACAGTTCTGTTGTTTTCTGCTAAATTAAGGCATTAATTTTATGTTCATTTAATAGTACTAATTTTTGGCTAACTTTCTTTTCCTTTTTCTTTAGGCTATTTTGCTGGCAGTTTTCCTCGCAACATTATTTACTATTGAATGTATAGAAGTTGTTGCTGAAGCTACAAATGCAATGGTTGCCAGAGCTATTTTCACAATGTGTACAGTACATTTCAAATCATCTTCATATGTTAATCTTAATACATTGTTCTTTACAGAGCTTATTGATTATACAGTAAATATTTCCTCGCATTTTCTAGCCATTTTACTGGTTACTGTCCTTCGCAGAAATACCAATTATACTGGTTCTTGTACTTTAAACACAAAATGTCAAAAGCCAAGGGATTGGCGTGACACAAACCAAATATTATCTAATCTTCAAGATATAGCAGATGCTGCTACACCGTTCAATGCAATGAACAGTAGATCTCGGATCATCTTCATATCTTAAACTTAATACATTGTTCATTACAGAGCTTATGAATTATACTGGTTATTATACTTTGCGAAAATACCCTCTGCTACTATTCAATAATGACTTGTAGTTCAAAATCACATTTTGTTAATTCAAATGAAAAAATAATATAAAATATATATGCATAACTTCATTTATCTAAAAAAAATTGACACTTCACATTTCACAATTTCTATCTTTCAAATAGAATGCCATAAATTAAATTATTGATCTCCACAAATCTTCGGCGTACCCATTGCACACGAAGGTGCGATTACTAGTCTTAAGAGGCCAAGACCAGAGAACTTGATCAAGAATCTGCTTCCCTAAGCACATTTTGTTTATGACAGGATAAATCAATCACTGTCTAAGTAATCTCAATAGCTGAACTGACACAAATATATATATTTAGACGAAGTTGAACTCAGGATCTCAGAAATATTGGACTGTAATATTACCCTTTTTAAGTTTTTACATGGTAGATACGACAGTTTTTACCTTCTGTCATTCATAACATTTCTTACGTGAGCATAACAATCCAGTGCACATATGCCCAGATGATCGAGCGAACAGCCACTTAACAGAAGCTCTCTTCCAGAGCATTTCAAAATTACTCGGCTTGATTGTGTGACCTTCACTTATTGTACAACTCAGAAACTGAGCTCTTTCTCCGAGCAGAGTTAGAGAAGGATTGCTGATTTTTCATGGAAGAAAGAAAACCAAGTTTGTCATTTGTCCTGGATTTTCTCGCTTAGTGGGTGTTCAATTTGCTCTCTGGGTTCAGGCATCGTTGGAACATGGATCTTCATAAGTAGTGTGATTTACAGCAATGGTGGAGAAAGTGTCTGTATTTCCAGGTGGTCCGAGGCGTAACTGAAGATCATGAGAATTTAGTGCTTGTTCTGAACTAATTCCCTCCGTGGTTGTATGCCCCGTTACAGTCTGTAGGTGTCTTCTTGGAGAATGCATTTTGGGTTTTAGTTCATCCAAGGTGGGGACTGCTGCTACTACTTCATTAGCAGGATCTGTTTGTCGGAGGCATCTCATCTGGGAAGAGATACAAGGAACTTGAATTTGTAAGTCTAAATCTGGATGGACAAAACAACTACCAGATGTAGCAGAGCTTGATGTGCCTTCACCAGAGGATGCAGCAATTGAAGCAGCATTCATCATATATGATGAAGGAATGCCCGTTGTAGATGGGGAAAGCTGGGGGCAGCGCAAGGGCATACAAATTGGTCCGGTCCCTGTTCTTTCTGTTCCCAGTTGGGGCACCTGCATTTGCCCTCCTCGGATGGTGCCTGGATATGTTTGCTCATAAAACTGAGCACAAGATTCTGCAGGAATAGCTTCTTGGTTGAAACTCAACAATGCCTCAAAGTGACTTCTGTAAGGTAGGCTAGGGCTGAAGAGGTGTGACCCATTTTGGGAAGGAAAACTGGCAGCACTAGGAGAACAAAGCAGTGAACCTGGAGAGACAACTGGGGCAGGAATAGAGGTAAAAATATAATGTTGGGAATCAAGGAAATGGTATGCAGGGCATACTGCAGAACAATGAATACCATTCCTCTGGAGCCTAATTTCCTCCTCTGATTTTAAGAATGATGGACACTCGTAATTACTAGAATTGCCCTTTGCAGGTGGTGAGGAAACTAGTGTTGGTTTCTGATTGCCACCTTGACAGGAACGCGAATTATGCCTTCGACCTCGACCTCGAGTGCCTTTTCTTGGAAGGCATCCCAGCGATAAAGCCGCTGCAAGCAAAAAAGCGTTCTGCAATTAGATCTCATTGGTGACTCCACAGCACTTGTTACAGACTGTAACAGTGGCCCAGGAAACCTTGGAGAGAAATATTGCTTTCACTCATGACAGAAATGCAAATTGAATAGAGTTACTCACCTTCCACGCAAGGCTCCAAAAACTGACCACCTTCAGTACTTGCATCTCTCCGTATCATGGTATTTATGGAATCATTTAGACGGGAGCGTAAAGTTTTAAGGTCCATGTACTCTGCCTGCGAAAAAAACATGCTTCCATAACAAATTTGTTAACATAACCCAATTGTTGTTTTACGTACTGATCTTGTAGAAAACATCATTTTAATGTAGCATCATTATAAGGAAGCTATATTGTAAATTAAAATAAAAATATCAAGTCATTAAACAGTTGTTTGTGTACCTCTGAATTTGCTTTGGAGTACAAAATATCCTCTGCTCTTAGAACCACCATAGGCAACTTCTCTTGCCATTCTTTCTTTCTCCTTGTTGTTGGACAGTGAATCTCATTGACAACCCTACAGGGCGTAGCCACAAAGGTAATGCAGAAAACTACTTTAAAATTTATATTTCGCAGGTAAGCATATGTTTGCAATGTAAAGAAGACTTAATTTACCAATTCAGTCACTTTTAGTGTGTTTGTTTATCTGATTATCAAATTTTAGATAGATTGTTTCTCATCTCTTATGTTTCAACTTGATTATTAGGAGCATTATTTCATCAATATTTTAGATCATATTTCTTGATCCATTATTAGGATGAAAGAAATCACAAAAGAGAAAAAGACTTACACGTTCAAATCCACAAACATGATCCATCATTAGGATGAAGAAAGCTACACAAGATAAAAATACTTGTTAAAATCCAAAAACTTATATTTGAAAGCCACACAAGAGAAAAATACTTACATGTTAAAATCCAAAAACTTATATTTTAACATCTAAGTATTTTTCTCTTGTGTGGCTTTCTTTATCCTAATGATGGATCATGGAATATGATCTTAAATGCTGATAGAAAAATACTTATATGATCAAATCCACAAACTCCAAACTAATATTATGAATTGTGATTTTTTTGTCTCAAGAACATTACATATCCAAATCTCTTCCCTCATATAAAATTGAATTTTCAAATAAACCATCTAAAAAAATTAAAT